>JAWWES010000082.1:483329-493610 GCA_035583135.1 Lophotriccus pileatus
GCATGGAGAGGGACACAGTCCTGCACGTCCAGGTGTGTGTGTGCATGGAGAGGGACACAGTCCTGCACGTCCAGGTGCTCATGCACGAGTGGGGGTTTGTGCGCATGGAGAGGGACGCAGTTCTGCACGTACAAAGGTGCTTGTGCACGAGTGGGGGTGTGTGTGTGCACGGAGAAGGACACAGTTCTGCATGTCCAGGATGTGGGAGATGGAGAGAGGGACACCGTGGCTGCATCGTGGGCCTGTGGGTGCCTGGCTGCATGTGTGTAAGCCCGTGTTTTGCTACCAACCTGTGTGTACACGTGGAGGTCGATAAGCATGGTCAGGGAGACAGGCTTGTGCACCCCCAGTGCCATGTGCTGCGATCTGTGCACATGTCCTCAGGGATCCCACACACGAGGAAACCCACAGTGAAGGGGAAAACTGGTGGCTTGAGACCTTCCCTCGCTTTAGGACACCCGAGATGTTTGTTGTGAAGAAAAGTGTGGCTCCAGTCCCTGCATGCTTGTGTCTGTCCTGGCATGTGAGGCTGGCTGGGCACTTTGCAAGGAGCCTTGGATGGCTTGGAGCCTGCATGCCATCCTGTTCCAAGGTTAGAGATTCAGCCAAGGCCCTGAGGATCTCTGGCATGTGAACCCTTGCAGTAGAGCTTAGTTCCAGCATCTTAGTGGCCGTTGTTGCCTCAACAAGACGGGGAATAACCCCAGCTTCCAGCTAGTGATTCCCAAGAGGAGCACGGGTGCCATCTTCAATCTATTCTGTCCTCAGCAGGGGAGTATTAAACCCAAGCAGGAAGCCCCTGAGGTTGGGTGAGTGTAGAGCTCTGTGTGAGCTGGTGTCTGCTCCGAGTGCTGGCGTTGCCCAGGAGGGATCTGGGAGAGACGGGGTGGGAAAGGATGCGGCGGGTGGGGGATGAGAGGAGAAACTCATCGGAAAAGGGGAGGGATAAAGAAGAACAATCGTGTTGTATCAGTGATCTGCCTGAGGAAGGTCTGACAGGAGAGATGAGTAGGGAATAATGAATCTTGGCACGACACTCATCCTGAGCTTCTGCACAGGGAGCGGGCTCTCATGCCAGCAGAAGGATGCCTGGGGCTGGACTCAGGTCCTCTTTATTCTCCTGAGTGTTTCCTTCCTTCCCCTCTTTCCCTGTCTTATCCTCTCAATTTAAAAAGCTGCTGAGAAGGGTAGATTGCTTCTGCTTCCAACTCTCCCATCTCCTCAGATGGGGAATCTTGCCCTGCTGGTACCTTCTGCCTTTTGTCATTTTATTTGTATCCTGTTCTTCCTTACATTGCTGTGTGTGAGCATCCGCAGCTCTCCAAGGCAGGAGATGAAAGGAGAAGTGAGAGTTTTATTGGTCTAGAGAAGATTGGCTTCAAAGCCAGGTTGGACAGGGTTTGGAGCAACCTGGGCTAGTGGAAGGTGTCCCTGCCCATGGCCGGGGGGTGGAACTGGATGGTCTTCAAGGTCCCTTCCACTCTGAGCCAGTCTGAGATTCTGTGATAAGATGAGGTTGGAAAGGGTCTAAAGAGTGTAGTAAGGACAACACATAAAGCTTGAGAATAGGTAAAGCTTGAGAAGACTTAACCATTGCTGTTAAAGGTGTTGGGCATCCTGCAGTCCCCAACAAGCTCCAAGGGGAGTCACTTGCCTGAGGGAGAGGGAGATGAGTATTAACACACCTTTGTGGCTTCAGAGGAAGCACTCCCAGAACTGATGGGGTTTTGTTCTGAGGAGCTCAGCCCACGCCCTGCCGTTGCCTCCTGCTGAAGAGGGGGAGGTTCAGCAGTGCCAGAGCCATTCGGAATATCTGAGTGTGTGCTGGGAAGGAGCTCCTGCGAAGCTGCTTCCCTTCCCTGCCATGTGAGCCGGCGGATGTGCAGCTGAAGCCTGAGCTAATGATTCCAGATGTTTAGCTGAACGCCTTCCCTTTGATGGAGCAGCTTAAGGAGGATAATAGAGTGTATAACTAGGTTCATAATATTCCAGCAGCGCTTTCCCGAGCTGCCGTGATTGGTGCTGTGCCTCCGGCTCCCGCAGCCCTAACCAGCCCAATTAGGCACCATTTCAGCATTTGTGGTGGTTTGTTTTTTTTTAAATGCCTGTTCTTCCTGATTCTCAGCACTCCCCAAGGCTCCCGGGACGCCGGTGGTGACAGAGACAACCGCGACAAGTATCACCATCACCTGGGACTCTGGAAACCCAGACCCCGTGTCCTACTATGTCATTGAGTACAAGTCCAAAAGCCAGGACGGGCCCTACCAGATCAAGGAGGACATCACCACCACGCGCTACAGCATCGGGGGGCTCAGCCCCAACTCCGAGTACGAGATCTGGGTCTCCGCGGTCAACAGCATCGGGCAGGGCCCTCCCAGCGAGTCGGTGGTGACTCGCACCGGGGAACAGGCCCCCGCCAGCGCCCCCCGGAACGTGCAGGGCCGCATGCTGAGCGGCACCACCATGATCATCCAGTGGGAGGAGCCGGTGGAGCCCAACGGGCAGATCCGCGGCTACCGCGTGTACTACACCATGGAGCCCGACCAGCCCGTCAGCAACTGGCAGAAGCACAACGTGGACGACAGCCTGCTGACCACGGTGGGCAGCCTGCTCGAGGACGAGACCTACACCGTGCGGGTCCTGGCCTTCACCTCCGTGGGAGACGGGCCCCTCTCCGACCCCATCCAGGTTAAGACGCAGCAGGGAGGTGAGCGCCGGTGTCGTTGTGGTCCTGGGAGGCGGGAGGGAGAGGGGGTGGTTGGGTTTAGAGGTTTAGGTTCGACGTTGGGAAGAAATTCTTCGGCTGTGAGGGTGGGGAGGCCCCAGCATGGGTTGCCCAGAGAAGCTGTGGCTGGGCACCTTCCCTGGAAGTGTCCCAAGGCCAGGTTGGACAGGGCTTGGAGCAACCTGGGCTGGTGGAAGGTGTCCCTGCCCATGGCAGGGGGTGAAACTGGAAGATCTTTAAAGTCCTTTCCCACCAAAGCCTTTTTATAACTCTAAATGTCTTTAATAGACCTTAACCCACTCACTGCCCAGGCAGTGGTGACACTTGACTCTCCCTGAAGTACCCAGAAACTGCTTTGTCAGAGATGAGTGGGAAATGAGCCTTTTTTTCACTGTTTTCTTAAAGAGGAGCAAAACAAAGCCCCAGTTGTCACAGCAGATGTGCTGAGCTGCAAACACGAGGTGTTTTATCAGAGGCTGTCACCCAACATTCTTTTCAGTGCTTATGACATGGGGTGCTGGTGGGGAAACCCTGCATCCTCATGGGCTTCCTGCTTCCAGAATCTTGTAATACTGGGAATTAATGGGAAGGGCTGTGTTCTGCACCAGCGAGAAAGAGGCATATGGTCCAGTGGGACACTTCATCTCCAGCAGCTCTGCTCATGCTGGAGTCCTGCAGTGGGATTTAACTCCACTGCTTTAGAGGCAGGACCTGCCCACACTGCAGTGTGGCATTTTGCTGCTGACGTGCTCTTCCCACACAGGCTTTGAAGAAAAGAGGCCAGGAGCCTTCTAATTAGCCAAGCTAATGTGTTTTCTCCTGCTTCTTATCTTGCCTCCTTCTCCCCTGCCAGTTCCTGGGCAGCCGATGAACTTCCGTGCAGATGCCAAGACCGAGACGAGCATCGTGCTGACGTGGAGCCCTCCACGCCAGGAGATCATAGTGAAGTACGAGCTCCTCTACAGGGAAGGAGACCACAGCAAGGAGGTGAGTCCAGAGAGGAGCAAGGCTGTGGCTGAGGAGCATCCCAGCCCCGCCATTCCCAGCGAGGGGAGGGCGGCGGGGCAGGCGTCTCTGGGCAGGCTTCACCTCTGCTCCTTTCTGTTTGGTTTTATTATTTTTTTTTTTTTCCCCTCTTCCCACCTTGCCCACCTCCTCAGGTGCTGAAGAACTTCGAGCCGACGACCTCCTTCACCGTGGAAGGCCTGAAGCCCAACACTGAGTATGTCTTCCGACTGGCCGCCCGCTCGGCTCTGGGCCTGGGGGCCTTCACCCCGGAGGTCCGAGAGCGCACCTTGCAGTCTAGTAGGTGTCTCTCCTTTTCCCACCCTTCTCTGAGGGGACGACAGTCAGGGAGCCAGAGATGGTGGGCACGGGGGTACGGAGCTGGGGGGTGGAGGGGGGGACGTTGGCGGTGCTGCTCCGGGGATGGGTGGAGAGGGGGGAACACCCTTCGGGACCTGCTCCCTTCTTACCCGCTTTGCTGGTCCAGGTTAGCTGAGACGTGAGTGAGGAGCGGAGCTCGGGGGTTTTTGGGGGGATGGGGGCCAGGTAGCACCATCCACGTGGGGTGGGAGCAGCGAGGGGCTCGTGGTGCTGAGCATGCTCAGGGAGGACAGCGGCCGTCGGGAACGGGGGGACACGGGCAGCGGAGCAGGGGGATGGGGGGGAGTCTGGAGGGAGAGGAGAAAGGGAGGTGATGTTCCAAGTCCAATGTTTTCACCGCCCTTTGGGGAAGCAGTCCTTGTGCTCTTTTCCATGAGCAACTCCATGGCTGTGGGGAGGAAGATCTGCTGGCCCAGTGAGTGCTGGGAATGGTCCCGTTTGGGCTCCGGCAGAGTGGGAGAAAGGAGTCATGTGGAGGCAGGGAGGGGGGAAATTGATTACACCAGGGTGGAGTGTATGCAACCAAAACGTGCTGGTTTTAGTTTAATGGATTGTCTCCCTTCGCTGTTGCCCCGGGGACAATAACCCTGGATGGCAATATTTCAACCTGGGCTTTTCACAGATCTTTGCTTTTAAATGAGGTGTTTTTTCACTGCATGAGTGGCTGTGGCAGCTGTTCTTTGTGTTTTCTGTCTCCTCTCATCTCTACTAAATCACTCCGCTGCAGTTTGGAGTAGCCGGGAGCAGAACTAACTCAGAAATGGCTCTGGTCACCAGTGTGAGGAGGGAGAGCACCCACTCCCATCCTTTAGAGTCCCTAACAAGGGGGAGCAGCAGGCTCTGGGCTGGGCTTTTTAATTGTCACATCCTGCTGTCTCTCTCTTTCTCCTTCTCTTTCTGTCCCCTGAGGAGTGGGAAGAAAGGGGAGTCTGTTTCTGCACAGACAGAATTCCTCACTGGGGCTTTCTCAGGCCTCCACTCCATTCAAAGATTTTTGTTTTCTTCTTTCCTTCAAATGTTTTTCCCCTTTTTTCCTTCCCTCTTTTTTTTTTCTCCATACTCTCTCTACGTTTCATAGGAAACTCCTTTCCTGACTCTGCTGCACATCTGCTGGTTCTGATCCCAGTGTGGTACTGTCAGAGGGAGCATCACTGTGGGATGGGGGAAATGAACTGAAAAGACCTGAAAAATAAGTGTTAAACTTACACTCTGCTTCTGTTTTCCAAGGGGTTTCTCTCCTTGAGATCTGCGGGGATGGGAGGAAAAGAGGGTCTGGGATTTGTTCTTTCTGGTTCAATAAAACAGGCTGGAAGAGGGGTGTGGGAGCTGATGGCAGTTGGGCTTAGCGATGCTGAAAATTTGTCCCTAAAGGGTGAGGAGAAGGGGATCTGGGAAAGGGGAAGGCTTTGGGGCTTTTTCTAACTTGGCACCTGCCCAGAACAGGGCCGGGTTTCTCTCTCTGTAGCTCAGCTTTCATAGGGAGAGCTCCATTAATTTAACACTCTTAAGAACATCAGCTGGGAGCTGTCAGTGTCCTGTAACACGGTGAAACATTTTTTCCTGGCTGGCTGTTGGAGGAACGAGTCAATTCTCCCTGGTCCGGGCGACATCCTTCGGCTCACAGACCTTCTGGCTCGGGACAGGCTTTTGTGTCTTTCCCTCCGCAGCTCCTTTTCCGTTCAGCTCCTCCTTTGGCCCGCTCCATGCCTCTTCTTTCTTTTCTCTTCTGCTCTCTGCTTGCCTGCCTGCATGTCCTGCAGCCTGATGAGCCAGCTCCCTGCTCTCTCTGTCTGTCCCTCGCTGGGTGATGTCACACCACGATGGCATCTTGTCCCCGGAATGCCAAATCCCCCTCCCAGCCCGCTCGCTGCTCCCCCCACCCCTCCCTGCATGTCACAGCCCCCTGCACTGCACCCCTCCCTGCACCTCCCTGTCAGGGTGGCTCCTCCTGAGCATCATAACCAAAGTAAAATCCATTAAACTAAAGGTAAAGTATCTTTTTCTTCTTGAAGTAGCTGGGTTTTAACTCTTCAAGTACCAGAGACGTAGATTGTAAAACTTAACTGAGCTCTCATGGCTGGAAGAAGCTGGTTTGCCCTTTCTGCTTAGCCATGACCTTTCCCAGGGCTCCCTGGCAACTCTCCTGCTTGGAAATTTCAGGGTGAAAAGCGTGGGCAGCAGACAGGGGTGGCAGGGTGGGTGCTGTGAGGCTGCATGTGCAGGTGTAGAGGAACAACTGGGCTTTCTCACCCTCTGTTCCTGCCTGAGAAAGGTTGTTCCCCCCTCATTAGCTCTGCCCTCCTTCCCATCCCCCTTCCTCACAGTACATGAAGTGAATGAAACTTACCCAAAGTCTGTGGTACCTAAAGGGTTAAAAAACATGATATTGTACAAGGTCAGTAAGGGTCATTCTTGTGGCTTGGACAGTCAACTTTAAGGCATGTAAAAGGTGCAGCTCAGGTGAGTAACTGGCTGGTCTCAAGCAGATTCACAAATACAGTCCACCCTGTTGCTGCAGGCTCACCCACACATGCGTGGCTCTGCACACACTCACGGGTGTCCTGGAGCCCACGGGAGGGTGGGGAGGGATCCCAAAATGCTGTCTGCCTGGTGAAAACAGGCCAGCAGACAAAGGTGGTGCTCTCCTGGCTGGGGGCTCCCGCCCGTGCCGTGGCTCCCTGTCCGGTGAGAGGGGCTGGTTACAGATGTGAACTCCCAGCCCCTGGTTTAGGCTGTGGCTCTTGGCCTCCTGCAGCAGCTCCCCCAGGTCCTGGTGCTGCCCCCACGTTCTCCAGGGTCACACAGGTTGGGCTGGATTGTGAAGGAACAGCAGTGCCATGAGCTCCCCGGGCGCGTCTCCGGCGTCAGCCGATGAGAGTGACGGGGAGGGGGCCCGGGTGGGACCTGGGCCTTCTCCCATATCACATCCCCCCACCCCAACCCTGCCTTTTTGAGCAGAGAAAGTGCAAACCATCCCAAAAGGAGGCCTCACCTCAGGGCCTCTCGGTAGGTCCCTGTGCTGGAGTAGAGGGTGAGTGAGCGAGCGAGACACGCGCAGCAGCTGCAGTGCAGTGACCCCAGGGCCGGCTGGAGCTGAGCTCTGCTCGCTGGGGCTTTCAGAATGAGGTTCAGGATGGAAGGGTAGGTCAGGTCAGACCCTCTCTGCAGTGGGTTTCTCGGCTGTGGTGGCTTTGGCTGGTTCTGAGTAGGAGAGGTGGGTTTTAATATGACCAGCCTCTGCTGGGGAGAAAACAAAAAAGGAGGCAGCAATGGGAGAGGGCTCAGCCTTTCCCTCCGTGCCTTGAAATGGACTTGAGTTGGTTCTGGGGTGTGGGAGGAGCAGTGACCTCTGTTCTGGATGTGGTGCTGCATCGATCCCAGCAGATGGAGAGAGCCATAGGGGAAGGAGGTCCATCAGTGGGAATGTGCCACGCTGCTCTCTGCGCTGATAGCTTAGCAAAAGAGAACAGACTGGGGTCCAAAATTGCCCTTTCTGCAATAGCTGAGGTTCTGCTGTCAGGGGGAGGACTCGGGAGGACTAGGCATGGGCAGAGTGGCATTTTAAAAGCCAGTCATGTGCAGAAACCCACCAGGAGCTTGGTCTGGCCTCGTAGCTCAGTTCCTCTTGCTCTCTTGTAAGAAAGTCTTATAAGTTAGCAGTTGAAGCGTGGAAGGTAGGTAAACAGACTGGGAATGTTCTGGAAGGAGTCACTTTTTATATCAGTATTATTTTATTATTATGATTTCCTTTCTGATTTTTTTTGTTTGTTTGTTTCAAATTACTGGCCTGATTTATGTTTTATTTTCCAGTTTGTTCCTTTTGGTTTTTGTTCATTTGACATATTCTGTGTTACTTTGTGTGGCCAGCCATGGCTGGGGCACTCAGCCTCCTCACTGGGAGTGCTGAGGAGAAGGGGGTCATTTGTCCAGGTTAAAGACAGCAAAAAAGCACAGAAATAGGAGGAGAACACCCCAAATGTCCTACTGGGCAGGGTGCTCAGACTGCAGCAGAAGGAGTATCTTTCTGCAAACCCACTTCCCTCTGTCTCCTGGAGGAATGTGGAAAATGTGTGGCTCTCACTCCAGTGCAAACTGGGCAAAGGATTTAGCAGAGTCCACAAGGCAAACTGGGCCTGAAGATCTGCCTGTGACTCAGGATAGAGGTACAAGGCTTGAAAACAACCATTCCTCAGTTAAAGAGCTTTTTGTTAATTAAAAAGCAGCAGAGGAATGAGGAGCTGTGACCAGGTTTTATCTGCTGCTTCTTCCAGGTGATACTTGGGGGGCCTGTAAGCTCACCCCAGTTTCTGGCAGGGTCTGCAGAGAGCTAAAAGCTCTTTATTGCAGTTGGGTGAGATTGGATTTATAGAATTGCCTTGAAAATGGATCACACCGTGCTTCCCTGGGCTGATTGATTGTCATTAGGGATGGACAGAAGTGTGATCTAATCCCTGGAAGTGCCCCAGATCAGGCTGGATAGGGCTTGGAGCAGCCTGGTCTAGTGGGAGATGTCCCTGCCATGGCAGGGAGAGGAACTGGATGACCTTTGAGGCCCTTCCAACTCAAACCATGCTGAGATTCCATGAATTCCCCCAAGTGCCCAGGCTCAGGCTGGAGCACAGAAGTGACAGACCCTTTGTCCAGACTTTGCCAAGGTCTCAGACCTGTGGCATCTCCGTTAACAAACCCCCATTTCCTGCAGCTCTCCTGTGCCTCAGGCACAGCCCTGCACCAGGAGCTGTAGCTTCCACTCATCACCCTTGGACAAGTGTCTGCTGCCACCCTGAGAAGGTGGCTGGGTAGGGCCACACTTCCCAAGGTGCCCTCCTGGGATGTTCAGAAACACCCTGGCGTAGTTCAGGCAGTGGGAATTGGACCTGCTGCTGCTTTGGAAAATCCCACTTGGAACCTGAATACCTCACCAAACCCCTCTGCCTCCCTCCTTCTGCAAGTGTTTTCTCCAAACCCTCCTCTCTAAACACACCCTGGGCTCATTGCTTGGCAGTGTCCTGGGCATTCCCACCGTGGGATTTGGCCTCCTCCAGTCTGTGGACAACTAATCACTTCCATCTGGAGGTACAAATGCTTAAATTTAAGCCTCCTGGCAAAAGATTTGCTTTTCTTACCTAATTTTCACAGATCCCGTCAAAGAAATTCAAGATCCCAGAGAGTGAGGTTGGAAAAAAGTACTTTCCCAGCCAGGGCAGGATTTGCCAGACTGATGTAAAACAGGGAGCCAAAGGAAAGGGCTTTTATAGGGTGCAGCTGGGTGCTTAGTTTGTGCCAGCCATGCTCAGTGGAAGAAGCAGGACCCCTCTTGGTGAGCCCACTTGCTGCTTTAGTCCTTTGCTTTACACCATTTCAATTTTGATGCCCCATTTAATTTCCGTTGGCTTTTTTTTTTTTAAAAAAAAAACCCTCTTCATTTAAAAAAAAAAAAAGACAACAACAACAACCAAAAAAAAAGCTCTCTTCTCTTTTAATTTTATCTTCCTAAACCAAATTTTTGTACGTTTTATTTTAGATTTTTTTGTTATCATTTTTTCCTTTTTTTTTTTTCTTTTATCTTTCCCATCTTTTGTTTGTTTTTTTCCCCCCTCCCCCTTACCCCACCCCTACCCTTTTCCCCCTCCTCTTCTTTCCCTCTCCCCTCCTGAATTTTCCCCCCTCGTAGAACCGTCTGCCCCCCCTCAAGATGTAAAGTGTGTCAGCACACGATCCACCGCCATTCTGGTAAGTTGGCGGCCGCCTCCGGCCGAGAGCCAGAACGGCGTCCTGGCTGGATACAGCGTCTACTATCGAGCGCTGGACTCGGAGGACACGGAGCTTAAGGAGGTGAATGATATCCCCCCAACCACCAGTCAGATCCTGCTGGAGTCCCTGGAGAAGTGGACGGAGTACCGCGTCACGGTGGTGGCTCACACGGAGGTGGGGCCGGGCCCGGAGAGCTCGCCGGTTATCGTCCGCACGGATGAAGATGGTAATTGAGCTGCTTCTGGTTTTCCCCTGAGTCCCCGCCCTGGGGAGTTCGTGGCCCTGGAGGGGGCTGTTCCTGTGGCTCGAGTCCCTTCCCGTGGCTCGAGTCCCTTCCCACGGCTCCCGTGGTGTGAGACCAAAGCTGGAAGGGGATCACACCCAACCCCCGGTCCCCAGCGGGCCCGCTCTGTTGT
>JAWWES010000082.1:493710-551853 GCA_035583135.1 Lophotriccus pileatus
CGGCTCCCGTGGTGTGAGACCAAAGCTGGAAGGGGATCACACCCAACCCCCGGTCCCCAGCGGGCCCGCTCTGTTGTGTTGGCACACACAGAAGAACCAGGCAGACCCACAGGAGGTGCTAAAAGGCCTTTGTCCCAGCGAGATGCGGCACTGGTGAAGCTGTTTGTGCCGTGGCAGCAGATGGGGAGCTGGTGATTGCCCCAGAGAGGTTGGGACCACTGGGGTGATGAACACAAAGCTGTGATTCGCCCTTTGCTGCCATCTCCCCGAGCCCTCTGAGCATCTGGAGGGTCGTCCTGCCCTGCTTTAGGGCATTTCTCAGATTTCTGGGGGGCTTTTTAACATCCAACTGCCCCACTTTCCATGAAAAGATGCCCTTACTGAGCCAGGATCAGCTGAGGCAGCAAAGCACCAGAATCAGAGGAGACCATTGCTGCCAGAAACTAGTTTCTTAGAATCATAGTATATCCCAAGTTGGAAGGGATCCACAAGGATCATCCAAGTCCAGCTCCTGCACAGCACAGCCCCAAGAATCCCACCCTGTGCCCAAGAGCACATGTTTTAAAATATTAAGAGTTCTTCCCACACATTCCTTGTTACTGGCTCCTCCTTTAGTCAGAGTTTTGGTTAGTGGTAGAAAGGAGGAATATGTTAAAGTTTCCAAAAACCTCCAGTGACAACAGGTCAGTGGCCCCACTCAGAATTCGACTTTCCCTGGTGTATCTACAGTAAAATAAAACCAGGAAAAAGCAGGAATGTGTGCATGAAGGGAGAGGAGCACCCTCCCTGTGAGGATAGGACCTCAAATAATATAGGTCAAGTAAATAACATCTCAGAGTTCTCAGGTGTTCTTCTTCTGTCCCAAATCAAAAGGATTTATAAAAAAGCATCAGGTTTGTCCTCAGTGTTGATCCTGTTTCTCTGAGCCTCTGCCCACACCCAACTGGACCCTGCTCAAAGGAAGTGGGGGTTTCCTGCAGATTAAGCTCTCATACCCTGTATCATAGTTGTTTTCACTATTATTACTGTTATTATTTGCAAAAAATCAGCCCAAATTCCATCCAAGACATCTCTTGTTTGCTGTCCTGAGATTCTGCAGTGGTTATAACCCACCTGCTCTGCCTGAGACACAAGGGAGCTCCAAGGGCAAGTCCCCCTCCTGATCCTCTCCACCCTGACCTCCCACGGGCAGCTTTCCCGGCTTGTTAGAGACCGCCTTTGCCCTTGGAGTGGGATCTGGAACTCTACTGGTTCCTTCCATCTGAGCAAACTGGGCCCCAAGGAGCCTGTGGAAGGATGGCTGGGTGATGAGGTGGACCTATTCCCTCCAGATCTCCAGGCCATGCAGATTGGGTCCCCTAGACTGGTTGGGTCTCCTCCTCCTACCTTGGTAGGTCTCCCCTTCCTACTTCAGTAGGTCTCTCCCCGCTCTCTGGGCCGCAGATTCAGGGGGTGCATGTCCCGTGGGTGCAGCGACAGGCTCCAGCCAGGAACCCCCAAGTGACTCTTTCCCCCTTCCTTCCCTTCCTCGCAGTGCCCAGTGCACCACCTCGGAAAGTGGAGGTGGAGGTCCTGAACTCAACCGCCATCCAAGTGTTCTGGCGCTCCCCAGTCCAGAACCGCCAGCACGGCCAGATCCGGGGGTACCAGGTGCACTATGTCCGGATGGAGAACGGAGAGGCCCGGGGGCTGCCCCAGATCAAGGACATCATGCTGGCTGACGCCCAGGTAAGGACTCCCTGTCTCCAATCTCCTCTGGAACCCCCGAGGGGGTGGGTGCCGCGGCTGCCGCGTCTCGTCCCAAGCACTGTAACTGGAGAAGGCAGATGAGAACCTGTGACAAGGTGTGTGTTGTCTCTCTGCAGTTCATTGGTGCTCCCAGACAATAGTTACTTGCAAGAGTATGAACTGCTGTCCCAGCACTGAACTAAATACGGTCCATTCTCCCTGTGTCTGGGAATTCTTTTAATTCAGGCAAAGGCCATAGTGGAATCTACTAATTTCTCCCACTCTACTTCTTCCTTCATGCTGGCCTGGTAACTTCTGACCTTGTGTGGCTGCTTGCTCAGGGACTCCTTCCTCATGCTGTGTCTCTGTCTTTCCCTTCTTTCCCCTCTTGTATTCTCACGTGCCAAACCTCTCTTGTTCTCTGCCCAGTGGGAAACAGATGACACTGCTGAATACGTAAGTAAAACAGTCGAAATCCTCCCATCCTGGTTCTGTCCCTTCCCTTCTCCCACTTCCTGTTGTGGTGTGATATTTTCCTTTTCCTTTATTTTTTTGCCAGTGCCTGTGTGCCTGTTTTAGAGCCTGCTGATGGTGTTCCCATGCACTGTCCCCACCCCGTCACTGTGATCTGTGACCCTCTGTGATCGTGTCGTTTGTCAGCACGCTGCAATCCCACAGGGTTTTCCCCTTGGCTCCAAAGGAAAGATGGATCTGCTGCTCCTCCGTGGGGAAGCAGATGGGACCTTGAATCTGGGAATGCCTTGAACATACCAGTATCTTAAAATGGTTTGGGTTGGAAGGGACCTTAAAGGCCATCTTGTTCCACTCCCTGCCATGGGCAGGGACTCCTTCCACTAGACAAGGGTGCTCATCTGGGCTGGTCTGCAACACCTCTGTGTCTGGAAAAGACAGTTAGGCTGGGAAGCATTGGGAATTCATAATCCATGAGTCCTGAGCTATAAACAAACGGGGCATAAAAAAACACTTTGTGCCCTGAAAGGGCCAAAATTCTTAAAAACTCATCGATACAAAGCCCTGAGTCACTATTGGTGCTTTTACCTGTAAGTACCTTAAAATCAGCCTGGCTGCTTGGCATTTGCTATTTCTGCTAAAATGATGGGTGTTTTCCATAATCTTGCAGCTACAAAGCAGTGGGAGAGAGCATTTCCTCCTTGGAATGACAGGGTCCTAAGGTAACACATGAGTAAACTTGCATCTCCTAGAGATTGCCCTGCAGAAGTGAGGGGGTCTCCTTTTTTGTGATGGAGAAACTGAGTCTCATGAAAGGCAAAGCCCCTTGCCTAAAATCTTAATAAAACTTAGTGGCAGGTGTGGAAGCAGAACAAGGTTTTGGCTTCCAGAAGACAGACCTGTCCCTGCATCCTACAGTTTCCAGCCGCATTGATCAAAATCCTGCAGTTCTCAAGTTCTGCTGTTCCACTCCCTGCTCACCTTTGGGGAAATAGTTATTTTCAGGACTAACAAATTCTTCCCAAGTGCTGCCCTGAGATTTAATATCAAAAGCATGAAGGGGTGGGAGGGAATGGGGGGAGAGGAAAGCCATAAAAATGCACAATATTCCCATCTCCCTCCTTTCCGAGGCCTTGGGGAAAACCCTGCTGCATGTGCTGTCATCCTGTTTGATTTAGCACGGGTGTTCCTTTTCCAACACAGCCCTTTGAAGGGCTGGATCCCTCCTGGAGAAGGGCTGTTCTTCAGGCCAGTGTTCCAACCAAAGCTCCTGGGAGCCACGTGTGGGGAGGCTGATAGAGGATGGGAAGGAGGGGGTGGGATTTAGGAGGGAGCTTTAGTGGGCGAGCTGAAAACGTCGTCTTGCACTTTGCGTTCGAGCAATCCCTTTAATATTGTGAAGGCATTAAAAATATCTCTGAGGAGAGAAGAGAGGGGGTAATGGTGAAAAAAAATGTAATCTCCCTGAAACCTCTGAGCCCTCCTCTGAGGCTGCACAGTGGAGAGGAAAGCTTTGAAGGGAGCAACGGCGTTTGGATGCTGAAGTGGTTTGTGTGGAGACAGGGAATGTGTGAGAGGTAGATCTGGAGGAGAACGCCTTGAACAGGGCCCTGCAGAGCCAGGCTGTGTTCAGAGAGGTGTGTGTGCCTCATCCTGGGGCTCTCATCCTCCTGCCAGTTCCCACAGCTCCAGTCACCCCAGAGTGTCTTGTGCCTTTGGATTCAGTGTTTTCCTGCATGCTAGAAAAGGGCTGAGACTCCTGCAGGGAGGAGAGATCTGCCCGTGCATGTGGACCTGAATACTGACATGATTTTCCTTTGGAATTTTGCAAACAGGAAATGATCATTGCTGGGCTCCAGCCGGAGACTTCGTATTCCATCACCGTCGCCGCCTACACCATGAAGGGAGATGGTGCTCGCAGCAAGCCCAAGGTGGTCACCACCAAGGGTGCAGGTGAGAGCCTCTTCCTGAACCACTGGAAGCCTCTTCCTAAAGCCAGAAATCTCTTTTCTCCAGACTCACCTCCTTTTCTCCCACTCCCTTCTCGAAGGACAGGCTTGCAACAAGTGCCGTGCTGCCCCGAATCAATTCTAGCAGAGCAGAATTAATGATCCCTGATTCCTCACGTGCAGCCCTCACCAAACACCACAGTTTTCTGCCCAGTGCTGCAGCAAGCCCAGGCACACCCAGAGGATGAATTCATCCCTTTTAATCTCTCATGCTGTAAATTCCAGTGCCCCAGCAGTACAGAGACTCTGCCTGGTGTGGCACTGGAGAGGCTCTGCTGTTGTGGTGGGGACTTGCAAAGATCTGAAGAGCAGAAGGAGACAGTGGTGGCTTGTCATCCCACTCTTCTCTTCTGGCATCATGTCTGAATATACATCCCCTGTGTTCAGCACTAGCAGAGGGAGAAGTACTGACAGTCTTGACCTTTCCTGGCTCACATTTCGGGGACCTGCCTGCACATACCCAGGTTCACCCCTCCTTTGACCTTCCTGGCACAGTCCCTGCCAGCCTCAGTACAGACACCGGTGCCAAACCAGGATGGCAGGGCCTGAACAGGGGAATGACAAAGGGCAACAGGGTGCCCCTTGCTCCCCCAACCAGCTGTGCAGCAGGCAGAAAGGACAGGTACACACATCACCTGCCCTCACAGCATCTGGGGGTTCTGCTCTCATGACTAAAACCCCTGCTCTGCTTTGGCAGCAGGGCTTTGTGCAGTGAAGGACGACCTGGAGCTGTCCCTCACCCAGCCCATCTCTTGTTGGGCTGTGGTTACCTTCTTTCATTCCATTTTGCCCATGCTCTTTATTTTTTTTTTCCTGCTTTCAAGTGAGGGCTTTCTCCCCTTTTCACTTCTCTGCCTGTAACTTCCCAACCCTGACAATCTGTTTATTCACTTCTTAGTTGTTGTCTTCGTCCTGCCCATAGCAGCTGAATAAACTGACAGCATCCCTTGTTTCTGGGAGAACACTGCTCTGCCTCTGCAGGGATCTAAGGCCTCTGCCAGCACTGCAGAATTAACCTGGAAACCTCTGCCCGTGCTCCAGGGGCAGCTCAGACACTCAGCCCAGTGTGCAGGACTCGGGAGCCCTTCCTGGAACACACAGGGCTGGAGCTGCCAGTGCCCTCCCTGTTCTTGCCTTTTCCCTGCCCTGACTCACATCCCCATCTCACTTCATGGCCTTGTTTAGACAAGTGGGTGAGATTTCAGCTTTCCTCTACCCTCCTGCCTCCCCTGCCCAGAGAGCCTTTCTCTCTGCTTTGCTCCCTTGTCACTCTCCCTTGTCACCCTCCCTCATCTCTCCCCGTTAGGATTTGCAGTGCAGGTGATCAGTCACAGAGAGGTGTTTTCTCCAGCACAGCAGCTATTACCCAAAACTCAATTTCCCCCAACCTGAAATAGCTATTTAAAAAAAAAAAAAAAAAAAATCTTCCAAATGGCTCTGTAACATTCTTGCCTTCTTTGCAGTGCTGAGTCAATACACCATCTGAGAGGAGAGATTTCTTTCTTTATCGTTCAGGGCTGGGGGCTGAATTTAAATACAGTAATACATCCAATTTTCTCCTTTACTGTCCAAAGCAATTGCAAAATAAAACACTTCCCCCCACTGTGCTTTCTTTGCACCTTCCCTCCGAACAATATTTGTTGTGCAGATGTAATACTTTCAAGCTCAGCTGATTATAGTAACATTTGTGATAAAAACCTAAAACATAAAAGTAATGGCGTTGTTTTTCTCTTTAATGTGTTCCTTAGGCATTCCCAAGGGAGGAGGCTGCCTCTCCCAGCTCCTTCCCTAGCCATCCTTTGGCAGTTTGGAAGGAATAAAGCATTTGTTTCAGAGACAGCCCCTCATCCTCGTGTTCAGGTGTCAGAGGAGGCGTCAGGCAGAAGGGATTCCCCCAGTTTTTCCCTGTCAGGATCCTGCATCATTCCCTGCTCCCTCCGTCAGCCACACCAGCATTCCAACCCTCACCCCTCAGCTGGACTTAAGCTGGAAGAGCAGGATGGGGTCTCTCCCAGCTCCATTCTTCCTCCTCCCACCCGACCAGGAGAAACACCGAGGCGGGGAGAAGGGAATTGGATCTCTGATGGCGGAGCTGAGTGTCAATGGCGCGTGAGCTGCTGGAATTAATGCTCTGCTTTCTCCGCCTTCGGGAACCTCTGGGCCTGCACGTGTCATTTAGCTGTGGCTGTGGGCTTGCTTGGCAGTCAGGCAGTGCCAGGGCTCATTAGGCAGAGACATGGCACTGCTGAGCTCCCCCAAATCCCCCCAAATGCAGAAGAGCTCCCTGACAGGTTAAGGAGGAGCTCACTGGAAACACACCAGCACTTGGAGGGCTTCTCCCTTCCTCCAGAGGAGAGAAACTGCACGGAGGGAGCAGCAGCTCTCCCTGCCCTCTGCCTTGCACAGATTTTGGGCTCTGTTTCCACTCTCTGTGCTTCCTTCTGTACCCAACTGGGCGATGAGCTGCCTGCCAGCCTCGCTGAGCTGGCCCTATGCCTGCTGCTTGGGACCTGGGGCTGCCCAGACTTCCCTCCCCATCCTTCATTACTTCACCCTCAGCTGCTCTGGACTTCCCAGCCTGAGCCAATCTGTTTCAGTCTCTTTCTGCATGAGTTGGGCTGTGTAATGGAGAGAGAGAGAGGACAGGAGTTTAGGGACTCCAGGTTTGTTCTTCCCTGCTCTGGGAAGCAACTGGGACAGGAGGCTGGGAGTCAGGACTCCTGAGTTTGCTCTCCCCAGCGATGGGAGGGTGAGTGGTCCAAGGACACGGGGGGAGCTGTGCACATCTTTCTGTCCCGAGCACAGGGAAGCAAATAAATCCAGGAACGTGTCAGTACCTCACAGCTGACATGTTGGCAGCACTCCTCTATTCCCTAAACTGGATAGACAGCATCCACCTGCACAGGGTGGGTGAGAGCAGCTTGGGTGACACGGGAACACACCACGGAACGCAGAGCCCAGCTGGAACATTGCCACTGACTTGAGGGCCCTGTTGCTGCAGCTGAAGAGCCTCTTTGTCCCCACCCACCTTTGGCTGAAGGTGTCTCTCTCCTCTCTCCTAGTCCCAGGAAAGCCCATCCTGTCTGTGCACCAGACAGAGGAGAACACCCTCCTGGTGAAATGGGAGCCTCCGCTGGATGCAGAAGGCCAGGTGTTGGGCTACCGGCTCCAGTTTGGCCGCAAGGACGTCGACCCTCTGGCCACCCTGGAATTCTCAGCGCTGGAGGATAAGTACACGGCTCCCAGCATCCACAAGGGCGCCACGTACGTGTTCAAGCTGGCCGTGAAAAGCCGGGCTGGCTTTGGGGAGGAAGCCGTGCAGGAACTCACCACCCCCGAAGACATCCCCAAGGGTTACCCCCAGATCCTCGAGGCGAGCAACGTCACTGCCATGTCGGTGCAGTTCGGCTGGCTGCCCCCCGTGCTGGCCGAGCGCAACGGAGCCATCGTCAAGTACACCGTGGCCTACCGGGAAGCCGGTTCTCCCGGCAACCTGCTGGAAAAAGACCTGCCCCCCTCCCCAGAGAACTCGTACACCCTCAACGGCCTCAAACCCAACACCGCCTATGATGTTAAAATCCGTGCTCACACCAGTAAAGGCCCCGGGCCCTACAGCCCGACCGTCCAGTATCGGACGTTCCAGCTGGATCAAGGTAGGACTTACCGGTTTCTCCTCCCTCTCTCCCCTTGTGTCCGGGGCTGGTGCCGGGAGGCAAGAGAGCTGGAGAGGTCAGGCCAGGCTCAGCCAGGCTCGTGAGTAAATGCAAAGCACTGTGGTGTCACACTCAGTCCCTCCGCTCCTCTCTGCCTTGTGCCAGGTAAGTCCCTTTTACCACTTTCTTCTAAGTTAAGTCCGGACACCTTCTGTCTCTGGCACCTGGAGGGGGGGGCCAGTCGCTACACAGGTGGGAAGAGCGTTTTCTTCAGCTTTTGCAAACAGCCAAAATTAAATCAAGAAAAAATAAAACAAAAAAAAAAACAAACCCACGCTCAGACCGTGAGCTGGGATGGGTTTTTTCCTCACCTGAGCATGCTCAGCCAGCCAGCACCTCGTTCCTGCAGCAGCCACCCAGGCCCAAAAAGTGTGGGGGCAAAGCCACGTGCCCTCCCTGGGGTTAGGCAAGGGAACAGGGAGCACTGGGAGATGGACCTTGGCAAAACTCAAGCACAGTGTGGAGGAGGGAACAATCCCTTCCATTCCTGCAGCCGCAGCCAGACCCAGCCTGGCAGGGCCCTCTTCCAGCACCTGACATTCTCTTCCTTCTCTTTCCTGCTCTTCCTTCCCTCTGCTGCCTTTTCTTCTCCTTTCTCCCCTTCCTCCTCACTTTTTTCTCCGCAGTTTTACCCAAAAACTTCAAGGTGAAGATGGTGACAAAGACATCCGTCCTTTTGAGCTGGGAGTTCCCTGAGAACTACAACTCTCCTACCCCATACAAGGCAAGTGGAATGCAGGAGTCAGAGCTGTGTTTCTTCTCAGTTTCCTGGAAGTCTTGTCTGTTGGGTTGAATAAGAGGTTGTAAGGGGCAAGAATTCTGGGTTCCTGCCTCAGGTAGGGGCAGGTAATGGTTAATCACTCCCTCAAGGAAGCGGGCTGAAAATCAGGGTTGTTGGGTTGAATTCCCATCTCTGTTACCAAATCCTTGCTTCCCTAGCCAAGTTACTGTTTGGTCAGGAGGGATTTCTTCATGAAAAGGGTGGTTAAACCTTGGAAGGGGCTGCCCAGGGAGGTTTGGAGTTCCCATCCCTGGAGGTGTCCACAGAACAACTGGGCATGGCACTCACTGCTCTGGGCTGGGTGACAAGGTGGGGATTGGTCACAGCTTGGACTTGATGATCTTGGAGGTCTTTTCCAACCTAAATAATTATTTTTCCATTTTCCATATTCATTTTTGGATAAAAACTGCTCTTCCCAGAGGAGTCTGAAGGCTTTGACCTGCATCTGCCTTGTGCAGAGGGCACAAGAGATCGAGAGCTCCCCACTCAAACGCTTCTGTTCTCTGGCACAGCTGAGTGTTCCCTGCGTTCCCTGCAGACTAAGGGAACAGGGAGGAAGGGGAAGGAGTTTGGCTGATGGAACCACCTCTTCCCCTCCCACAGATCCAGTACAACGGGCTGCACGTGGACGTGGACGGCCGCACCACCAAGAAACTCATCACCCACCTGAGGCCCCGCACCTTCTACAACTTCGTGCTGATGAACCAGGGCAACAGCATGGGGGGGCTGCAGCAGAACGTTGCTGCCTGGACCGCTGCTGACATGCTGTCCAAGAAGCCAGAGGTGACCCACAAGCCTGATGCCGATGGCAACGTGGTGGTGATTCTCCCTGACGTGAAGAGCTCTGTGCCTGTCCAGTAGGTCCCTGTTAAACTGCAGGTGGGGGGTGCTCAGTCCTTGTTTTGGGGTTCAGCCCTGATGGCTGGAGACCACTGTTGTCAGCCTCTTCCTGACCTTTTGGAGGTGCTTCCCAGAGCTAACAGGGAAAGCCAAAGAAATGCAAAAGGAATACATAATGAGACGTGAGGCTGACACTGAATCCAGCTCCTTCCAGGAATAACAATCCTGCTAAATTAAAAATAAGGGGCCTGCTGGGTTGACCCAGTGGGGCAGTTTGGGCAAACCTACATCAGTGTGTGCACTCTCTTGTTCTGTGGCTTGTGGGAGGAGATTAATTCCTTCTATTTCTTCCAATTATTCCCAACTCTTAGGGCTTTCTACATTGTGGTGGTGCCTCTGAGGAAGTCCCGGGGAGGACAGTTCCTCAACCCCTTGGGCAGCCCTGAGGAGATGGACCTGGAGGAGGTGAGTGTGGGTGAAAGCAGAGCCAGCTGAGGGGAGAGAGCAAGCACCTGTAAGGGGTGGGATGGTGAGGGGAGAGCTGGGAAGGGACTTCTGGCATCCCTGTTCTCGACATTGGGAGTAGCCGAGCTCTGGGCAGCCTGGGAGGGATGGTGTGGCTCTCCTTGCTGCTCCCTTCTCGGGGCTCAGGGCGTCCCTCTGCTCCCTGCAGCTGGTTCAGGACATCGCCAGGCTCCGGCGCCGCAGCCTCCGTCACTCCCGACAGCTGGACTTCCCCAAGCCCTACATCGCCGCCCGGTTCCGCTCCCTGCCCTCCCACTTCATCCTGGGGGACATGAAACACTACGACAACTTCGAGAACAGGGCCCTGGAGCCAGGGCAGAAATACGTCGTCTTCATCCTGGCCGTGCTGCAGGAACCCGAGGCCGTAAGTTGTCCCGCTCTGCCCTGCCCTGCTGAGGCCTCGCCCTCGGTATTGGGGCGGTTTTGGTCACCTCCTTTCCCCTGCCCTCTCCAGATCCTTGTGCCCCTCATCCCCATCATGGACCTCCCATGGGAGCTGCCAGCAGCACTGCTGCCCTCCTGGCATTCCCCAGAACTTTCTCCCAGCAGATCCTTCAGGTTTTTTTATTTTGTAAAGACCTTGAACTCCAGCTGTGAAGCTTTTGGATGTGGCTCTCGGAGCTGTTGGTGCCTGTGCTTGTGCCTGCATGACACAAACGTGCTCTTCCAAGCAGCCAGGCCAATGACACAGGCAGCTCTGATTTTCCCAGTCTTCTTGGGCAAGACTTGTACACTTATGGCTACAAATTGGAGTCCAGAATGGGGAGGAACACTGAACTATCCCCTCAGGACTACACTCGAGTTCAGAGAGCCCTAGGTCAGACCCCTTTCCCTTCAAAGGCTGTCCTTTAATTCCTCGGAGCAGTGACCCCAAACATCCCGCTCTGGGAGCACATCACACCCCCTGCTCATTGCTAAATTCCCCACCACACACAAAGGGAAGCTTTTTTTTCTTTTTATGGAAAACTACATGTGCTCTCCACCACTGCAACCTTGCTGCTGTTTTCACTGGGGCTGTGTTTGGCTTTATGAAAACAACTGTTTTAGTGTTTACCTGCCTCCTCCCTCATGCACAATGGGAAACAGCCTAATGCTCTGTTGTTTTTAAATCCCCCCATGGAATTGTAACAGGGAGCTATTGGAAATTAAGGGTTTTCAGAGGGTTTTTTCCCCCAATAAATATTTGGTTGTGTACTTGATATTAAAGGATTAGGCTGACACGCTTCTGAATGGGTTTCTCAATCGGATTACTGCAGCTTGTGGTAATTTCTGCTTTAGAACAAGGTGCTGCAGACTCTCTCACAGCAGCCTGGATCCACAGCAGTTCCCAAACATGCAGCAGTATTCCAGTCTGCTCAGGGCTGATGGAGTTCAAGGGCTCAGAGCCACTGTTCTTGTCCTGTCCCTGGCTCCTCTCCCAAACCGGCCATGCCAGTTCTCCTCTGTGCAGTTTGGTTCCTGAGCTTCTCTGTAAGGTGGGAATGCATCCTCCCTGGAATGGGGAGACTGTAGTGCTCCTGAGAACAAGCAATGCCCTTTAGTCAGGATTCTGATTCCTCTGATCCTCCTCAAGAGCCCATCTCACTGCAGAGGGAACAGAGCATACTGCATTTTATTAATTTGTATTTAATTGTAGGGAGTGGGTTTTTTTCAGTCACCAGACCAAGCGTTAATTCTTGTTTTAATCCCTCCCCTCTTGCTCTGTAATCCCATCTGACTGTCAAAATCCAGACAGTTACATGAGAGCTTGGAAAAAGTGTTTGTGTTTTGTGGCAATGGCAAGGGCCCAGAGATGTGGTTCTCTGAAAGCACCTTCCTGGCTGCAGCATGAGGTGAGCCACAGGCCTAAGGCAGACTAGAGATTCTCCTGAGTGTGATCCTTCTGTGTTCTGTCTCACCTGGAGCACTGGAAGACGAAGATACCCTGTCAAATGGTTCTTCCCCCTGAGGGACACTGGAACAGGCTCCCCAGGGCAGTGGGCACGGCCCCAAGGCTGCCAGAGCTCCAGGAGCATTTGGACAACGCTCTCAGGGACAGGGTGGGATTGTTGGGGTGTCTGTGCAGGGCCTGGAGTTGGAACGATGATCCTTGTGGGTCCCTTCCAGCTCAGGATATTCCATGATATGGATGCTCACAGAGAAGGGCCCTTTTCCCTATTATTGTCTGGTCTGTGCTGCAGAGAGCTCATGTCCCCTCTAGCAATGTCTCCCGTGGAATTCCGTGTGCTTGCCCAGCGTTCTCAGTCCCCATCCCACCCCTGAGCTGTGCTCCACCACCTCTCACTGTCTTCCAGACCTTTGCTGCGAGTCCCTTCTCCGACCCCATCCAACTGGACAACCCTGACCCGCAGCCCATCATCGACGGAGAGGAGGGGCTGATCTGGGTCATCGGGCCCGTCCTGGCCGTGGTGTTCATCATCTGCATCGTCATCGCCATCCTGCTCTACAAAAAGTAAGAGCTGCTCATTGCCTGGATCAGAGACCCTGCTGAGTGTCCCCAGCCCTAGCATCTTTGACCTGCGGCTCAGCAGAGACCTCCCCTCCTCTGGAACTGGTTTTCTGCTGGAACTGGGAGACCAGAGTAGGGTGTTGAGTCTGCAGGAGTGAACCCCTGGAAGTGTCTCCCTTTTCCTTGGCTTTCTGAGCAGCTCCTGGTGCGTGGATGAGAACTGGGGGTCCCTTGAGCACACACAGGCCTCACTGTGCAGTAGGAGGGGACAGGAAGGGAAGAAGGAGCTGAGCAAAACAAATGATGGCAGCAGTGGCCAACACAAGGATGTCCTTAGCTGGGACATCTCACACCCAGAGTGGAGGGAGCTCTCTAAACCCTGCTCCATCTTTGGCCTGCCCAGGTGTGTTCACGCATGCAGGTGTGAAGCTGCTCTGGAGATCCTCGATGGTGTCCCATCAGCTCTGATCTAAGTGGGTGATCTTTGCTGGGCCCACCTTCCACCTGTGCTGCCAGGGTTAGAGCTGAGCAAATGCTTCCCCTTTCCTTCTGCAAGTCCTTTCTAACCTGAACATTTGTCTTGTCTTGTCTTCTCTCCACTTACTGCTTTCCTGGACAGCAAGCCAGACAGGTAAGAGCACCAGATTTGCCATTTATTCAGGTTCTTTCTTGCTGTCTGTGGTGATGGGGCTTTTTTGGTGCAGTTCCTACCCTTAGATCTGTTTTTTTCTAAAGCCTGTGTCAGGCTAGCATGGGACTATGTTTGAACTGGAGCAGAAAAAGGCAAGCAAGCCCAGCTTTCTCCTGCTTGCCCATTCCTGAGTGTAACGGCCCTTTCTCAGGCTGAGCAGCAGGGACAGTAAACGGCTCATAAAGGGGTGGGTTAATGGAGCAGAGAAACACTCATTTGTGTGGCAGTCAGAGGTGAAAGTGGGTTTTCTCCGTGTCTGGCTGCTCCATACGGGCTGTCCCTGAGCTACTGGAACTCGAACTGGAAGCAGGATCTCACCAGCTGAGCTGTCCTCACCCCATTGCAGAAGCTGTTCTTGCCCCCTCACTAAAGGCTTCTGACAGAGTCTGTTTATGACTGCATAAATGAGACTTATTTCCAAGACTGGGAGAGCTTTCATTGGAAGCAACTGAGGGGTTCAGTCCATGAACTATTTACAGCAGTTTCAGAACTGCAGCAGAAATAAACTGCTCCCAAACTGCAGAGCGGTGTCGTTCCAAAATGCTGCCCCATGCGGTGCTGGCAGGGCTCATGCCACTTCTTCTGACTATTAATGACATCAAGAGACAGCTAGAAATGGCCTGAATATCCTCCTCTCTGCCTAAGTAGTTGCCATCACTGCTGCAGGGCGGATCACTGGAGGCTTCTGTCCACCCTCAGCAGGAGGGGTGAGGAGCTGGGCCCACATTCCCAAGCCTCAGGGTGTGAGCCCATCATGTTCTCTGCTCGCTGGAGAAGTTCTGCTCCCACAGTTTATAACTGTTCCCTGGCCAGAGGTTATCACATCTTTAGATCAACACTGGGCTTTGCTTTCAGATTCTTTTCAAGGAGAATGAGCCAGGTCAGCAAAGACTTTTCAACTGCCTCAGCTAAGCTAACCCATTTGGAGTAAAATATATTAGGAAGCACTTCCAGGTGGAGCTCAGCTGGCGAGTTGGAGCAGGCTTTGGGTTCTGGCAAGGAGGTGAGGTGGATCTCAGCAGGCACAGCTGTGCTGGGAGAGGACGTGTCTACACTGTTGAACCCAGATTTTTAGGGTTCTGCAGTTCAAAAACGATTCAAAACTGCTGCTCTGACTTCTCTGTCTGCAGCAAGGCAGCTCTGAGAGCTCCTAAACCAGCCAACAGCAATATCAGGGCTTTGTGTCCAAGGTCACAGCCAGGAGATTCTGTACTTTTCCAAATGATTCTGTTGGCTCTGGTTCTTTCAGGCTGGAAATGGCTTGGCCAGAACTGGAAGGTTTTTGCTTGCAGAGCTCTGCAGCGTTCAGTGGAGGCTGGTCTGGCAGGGAGGTGTGAGTTCACAGCTGCCTGTCTGTGCTGCTGCTGTGAGAAGGGGGGGAACTTCCAGACTTGCCTGAAAGCTGCTGAGGGGCTTGCTGGGCCTTTGTAAACCCCTCAAATGCAGCACGGACAAACCTTCCAAAACCTCATCCCTTTCCTGATGCAATTAAGATACTTTTTACCCTTGGCTGCACCTTTGGTGGGAGCTTTGCTCAGGTCTGAACATCAGTAGCTGAGAAAACTACAAGGGGACCACGAGGCCCGTGAGCTAAGCTGCTTTGTCCTTCTGTTCTCTTTTTTTTTTCCGTTCCTTTTTTTTTTTCCCCCCGTTTTGTTTCGAAGCAAACGGAAAGATTCCGAGCCGCGGACGAAATGCCTCCTGAACAACGCTGAAATCGCCCCCCACCACCCCAAGGACCCCGTGGAGATGAGGCGCATCAACTTCCAGACCCCAGGTAACCCCCCCCTGGCTGGGAAGGCAGGAATGGAGCACCTGCCCCCTTCTTTAACCCCCTCCTGCCTGGCTGGAGGCTGGGGCTAACCTGGGGTGCAGCCAAGGGACCCCCGGCCTCGTCTGTGCTAAGTGGGGATTGCTGAGACAAACCTCTGCTGGGAACCTCAAGGGCCTTGCAGAGGCTCTTCCCGGCGCTGGCAAGGCAGGAAGAGGGGTTTTCCTGGATTCCCAGGTGAATTCTGGGCTCAGGACACGTGCTGCAAGAGCCGCGGCCGCGCCAAACGTGCCAGAGCACCGGTGCTGCCCCGCGCTTCGCCCCGGCAGCTCCCAGGGTGGTGAGGTGGAGCACGGCAGGCTGCCCAGCACCCAGAGCTCCAGCCACACCAGGAGCTGGTGCTTTCTGGTGCCAGGCCTGCCCGTGGGCTGTGCAGGGGGAAAGGTGGCTTGGTTGCTTGGCGCAGACGGGGCAGCATCTCCTCGCTCGATGCGGGCGCCGTCGTGGAATCCTGGAACGGTTTGGGTTGGGGAGGGGCCTTAAAGTTCATCCAGTTCCACCCCCTGCCATGGGCAGGGACATGTTCCACTAGACCAGTTTGCTCCAAGCCCTGTCCTTGGACAACGGATGGAGCAGCCACAGCAGCTCTGGGCAGTCTGTTGCCGGGAGCGGCTGCGGGGCGAGTGGATAAGGGCACTGAATTCCTGGGCAGAGAGGTTCCCTGCACCTCCTTCCCACACACACGTATCCCCAAGTCCATGCATGTCCCAGCTGCCTGCGTGGCACCCCTGCAAAGCTGCCACTGACACGACCCAGGCACAGCCTCACGCAGATGGGCCAACCTGTCCACACCTCTGCCTCCGAGTTCCCGGTGCTTGAGGATTTGGAAGGGAGTTTATTGTGCTTTTTTTGGGGGCTGGCTGTTGTTTTCAGTTCGTTTGTATTTTTATTTTGCTGTTCTGTGCTCGTTGACGACGTTTCTGTAGCTCCTGTTTGCCCTTCCCATCCCAGTCCTGTCCTTAGCGTTGTCCGAGTTTCCGTAGGGTGAGGTTGGCAGTAGGTGCCCAGAGGGCAGGGATCTGTGGGGCAGCACCAAGCTGAGGGGTCCACGTCAAAATGAGCCAGGAACAACCCACTGGGATCAGCCCAAGCTTAGCAGTGTTGCTCAGTGGGTTCAGTCCAGCCTGCAGGGACTGAGTGCAGAGCAGTTCAGCACAGGTAGGTCCCTAAATCAGCTCTTAGTGCTGCTCTTGCAGTGAAATCTGAAGGTGGTTGAGTGTCCCCAGCTGCAGCTCAGCAGCAGTTTGCACTCTTCTGGGCACAGTGTTATCCTGTGTGCACACAGGAGCTCCCACTGGGAGCATTCCATGGGCTTCTGGATGCTCCAGGCAGAGGTGGGGGACCCAAGAGAAGAAGCTGCACTCCCCCAGGTGAAAAACCTGTGCTGAGGCAAAAATAAAGATAAAAGTTTGTGGTCTTGCTCGGTCTTGGTGCCAAGGAGCAGCTGGAAGTGCTGGTTCTTGTGTTTCCCTGGCTGGGAATTTCCCCCTGTGCCACAGGACAGCAGAGTCAGCTAAGGGTGCTTCCATCAGGTAATGGGACTGATGGATGATTAACCAGTCTTCTGTTGACCCCACTGGTCTGATCATGCTGTACCTGTGAATTTGGGGTCTGAGAGCCTTGTAAAAGGTAGCTGAGACCTGCAAACCTGCATTAGGGCTCTGCAGATCCCAAAGGCAGTGCCAGTGTCTAACCTGGCTGTGGGAAGATGCTACCATTTTCCTTTCCAAGTTTATGTGGCCACGGACTTGACCTGCCTGGCTTATTCTGCTCTGTAATTTGTAAAGCACTGAAATGTTTTAAAGGATTTGGGAGAGCTGATCACCTGCCTCCCACGGAATTTTGCAAACTGTTGGGTGAAAGTGGAAATGGACGGAAAAATCAGCTTGGAGTGTGTTGGTGGTGATGGAGAGATGGTGGTGCAGTTTGCAGGGGAAGACACCACAGGTGCTGTCTGAATTAAAGGCCTTTAAATTCAATTCAGAAGGGGCTTGTAGGCTCTTCTGCAGCCAGGTGACCCCAGCTAGAATCTCCATTGTGTCCCCAGCAGGGAAACAGGGAGGGGAAAGTGGGATTGGGAATGTGCAACTCAGAGAGGGGAAATCATAGCACCTTTCAGATATCCTGCCCTAGCCTAATCAGTACAAAAAGTACCTTTCTTTTCCTCTTTAGATTTATGTTGGTTTTTAGTTTTTTTTTTTTTTTTAATTAGCATGAAATTTTTACAAAAGTGTATCTTTTATTTATTTATTTTTTACTGTTTTCTGCAGATTCTGGTCTGAGCAGCCCTCTCAGTGACCCTGAGTTTGACTTGGAAAGTTAGTTCCTGTGTGTTTTTGTTCCTGTTGGTTTCATTTTCCCCCCCTCCCCCTCTCCCATTATTATTTTCTCTTCTGTCACTTTCCTTTCCGATTCTCGTTCCGTTCCTGTTACTACTTTTTGGTTCTCTTTTTGCCGAACTCTCCATGTTCCTGCGGTGTTTGCCCATCTCATCCCTTCTCTGTGCCATCTGTTTTGTCTGAAACTGCGCTTCCAGTTTTACAGTATCCCAGATCAGGCCTCTGGCAGGACGGGGGGAGCAGCAGGAGCTCAGCTGTGCGTGCTCCGGTGTCTCTCTGCTGTCCCAGGAGAAGGACTCGGCTCCCCAGGCTGCCTTTATACCCCTTTGTGGAAGATGTTTCATTGCTCAATGTCCCTTGTACCCGTTCCTGGGCACCCTGTGAGCGTGGGAGGGGGGTGTGTGTGTGTGCTTTGCTGTTTGTAATGCAGGGACAGAGAAGTGGGAGCCACAGCCGGTGATCCCTCCCTGTGGAAAGAGCCACGCAGGCACCTTTTGGTGTCAGCTTCCCATCTGTGGCAGGTGTCTGTTCCTTGGCACTGACTTGTTCCAGCAGCACAAAGAGCAGAGGCCACTCCAAGGGCCTCCACCCCCCTGGTTTCACACAGAGTGCCATCCAGCCACGGTGTCTCTGTGGGATAAATGGGCTCTGGCCCGTGGAACAGATGTTAGGGTGACGTTTCTGGCCGGTGCACAAAGAATCAAGTCTTTTGTGATAAGATTAGAGAGATTCAAGTGATTGAAACGTTAGATGAGACTGGCTCGGAAAGACCTCATCCCATTAGGAGCCAAGATCCCAGCCTTGCTGGGTGGTTTGGGCTGGATTTTTTCTTTTTTTTAGGGCTTTTTTTAAATACTGGGCAGGGAAGTAGATGTGAGGTTTTCAGCTGAAGAGTCGCAGATGCTGCTTGTGCTCGGAGATGCGAGGGCTGGGATGTTTTCCCGAATAATTCAGCCCAAATATCGGCCTCTTTGCTATGGAACACTCCTGTCACTGTTGTCCCAGTTTGCTGCCACCCCCCTCTCAACCCCATTATTGTAACAGAGGGGTTGTGTGTGTTTTCCTGGCTCCCACTGCCACCCTGACTGAGTTCTCTGCAGTAGCCAAGAGGCCACTGAGCAGAGGAACCTGTGAGCCCTTTCCCTTCATACCTTAACAATGAGTTATTAAATTAAAGCAAAGAGCAGCTGCTCAGCTGACACAGCAGCAGGGCTGGTGCCACGGGAAGTGCTCCTGCCTCGTTTAATACCAAACTCCTGGATCTTAATGGAGCCCCCATGCACTTGGCATTTTGACCAGGGAAGTGTTTATCACTGCAGAGGTTTCCAGTCTCCTTTTATTCTAAAAAGCCCTAGAAATCAATCCCACAAGGAGATTCTGTCCTTAACAGCAGCAAAGCAAGGCGAGTTCCCATGTGCTCCCAGCCAGTGCCAGTGCACAGGAGTTGGAGGGGAAGCAGCAGGTTCCCCAGCAAAGGGCAGGGTTGGTTTTCAGGAGCTGGTCACACTGAGGATTTTTTTTCTGGAGCTTTCATGAAGGAAACTTGTGAAATTCCTTCAAGAGGAATGTGACTCCTTGTTCCAGATTGGCACAGTGGGCCTTTCCCATGCAGACCTCTGGCTCGGAGGGAATAACACATGTTGTTCCAGGACTTCTGAGCCAAGGAGAGTCTGAGGCTTTTTCTTGCTCATTATTACTGGGGCTTCTGAGCATTTATTTTTCCCTTTTAACCTATGTGTCCATCACTTGGGATTTCATATTGTGTTTCTCAGCACATAATCTCTGGCTTTTTTGGAGTCAGGAGGTGGCAGCTGGGCTGGAGCTGCCTGGGGGAAGGAGTCAGTGACTTCCAGGGGTCTGGAAACAGCTGGCTGAGGTGCCAGGAGTTGCTCTGGGTAGGGTTTGGCTTTGCTCTAAGGCTCCACCTCAAGCTGTGTTCACTGCCCTCCTCAGCCCTTGCTCCCAGAGGCAGGAGGACAGACCCTGAGGGAAGTGCTGATGGTGTTAAACTGGTCTGATGGTCTCTGATCTGGAGCAGCTCAGCCAGGTTGGCTTTCCAGTCCCACACAGACATAGAGAGGACCAGCTCCTCCCAACTCCCCCAGTCCACACTGGTGCTGTGGCACTGGGATGGACTGGGCAGCAGCCTCCCTCCATCCAGGAGGAGAAATCCTTCTCCAGGTGCAGTGGGACAGCACAGCAAGAGATGAACTGAGAGCTTTTCCTCTGGGAGAGACTAACTGCCCTGATCCCCAGCAGACTGAAAGGGAGCCAGTGCATCCTCCAGAGTACTCTGGGTTATTTTTGTGAGCTTTTTTGGTCTATTTCCCCCTGTTTTTTCTATTTTCAGCCAGATTTCCTTGTGCTGGAAATAGATGTCCCATTAGCTTAGGAGAAACCTGTCCAGGTATGACAGACTCGTCCCGTGCCCAGGCCTGGGGGAGGCAGCACCTCTCCCAAATCACTGTAAAACTGAGGATGTCATGCTTGCTTTGCCATCTCTGTGCTGAGTTTTCAGAGTATCTGACCATGCTGCTGCCACCGCCGCTGCTTTGTCACCCACCAACACCCACGGGGCTCGAAATTCTCCCTGGCTTCCATCTCTTCTCCACTCCTGTCCTTCTCATCGGGGGCACTGCCCAGGGCTTCTCAGCATGCTGCTCTCCCGGGCCATCCAGGGCAGGATTGGCTGGCAGACAGCATGGGAAGCCTCTGGAAAAACATAATCCAATGCAGATGAGCAGAGCACGGAGAGCTTTTCCACCTGGGTTTGTAGTGTGGCTGTTGGAGGTGATAGGAAGGGAGGGGTCCCTGCTCTTCCCAGAGCTCCAGCTGCCCCTTTCAGGAGCAGGATGTGCCAATCACAGGCTGGGAACCGAGTCAGCCGTGGCTGCTCACCCCGTGGGTGGCTGAGATGTGCCCCAGTCTGACCAGTCCGACCCAGCAGGAGCCCCAGTATGGCTCAGGGAGGATCCAGTGTGTTCCCTGGCAGCTCTGGCTGCCCCAGTAGCAGCACACCCGAGTGCTGGGGAGCACTGCAGGGACAAGCAGGTGACCCAGGCCAGCAAATTGTTCCAATGCCCCTGACTGAGAAGGGGCCAGAGGATCTCTCAGCTCTCCATCCCGAAGGTAACGACGCTCCCAGCAGAGCCTGGCTGGGGTCAGTACAGCCTGACCTTCTGGGAGGGAGGACTGTGCTTAGAAGAAACATCATCCCCTAGCCCCAAGTGGGGAGAGGAGCCAGTGCTTGGCTTTTCCATGCCTGGCTGAGCTCTGGGAATGGAGGAGACCTCAAACAGAACTCCCAGAGCCGACGTTGTGCCGAGGGCGACTCAGCATCCTTGGGGTTGGAAAAGACCTTAAAGATCATCAAGTCCAATCCCTGAAAAGCCTCCCCTGCTTCCCCACATCTGCATATTCCCATCCCCTGCCCCACATCACCATGGTTGGCTGGATCCTGCCCCTTCCCTCCTTTTCTGTTGGAGTTGGTTCCTGATCCCGGCGGGTGCTGTGCCATTTTGCTGCGTGGGTTCCTCTGGCAGCGTTTGCTCATTCCAAGTCCACTATTGGAATCGCTAACACGCATCTGCTCTTCGGGGTTTCCTTTTTGTTTTGCTCTGATTTACACATTGAAAACGGGGCCATCATGGGAACACTCTCATTTTACTGTTTTGGTTTGGTTTTTTTTTAATTTATTTCCTTGATTTTTTTTATTTTTTTTTTTAATTTTTTTTTACTTCCAAGGACACAATTTCGAGCCCTGAACTCTTCTCTTCTAACCTCCCTACTTTCATTGCAGATCTTACATTGTAATTTATTTTCTTTTCTTGTTTCTCCTTTCTTATAAAATGCGCAACGGTTGTGGATTTTCGTTGTTATTAAATGAGATTCTTCTCCTGCTGTCTTGTCTTTTAGGTATGCTCAGCCACCCACCCATCCCCGTTTCCGAGCTGGCTGAACACACAGAACATCTCAAAGCTAATGATAACCTGAAGTTATCCCAAGAGTACGAGGTATGAGCAAGAGCGAGTGCTGTGCATGGGTTTGCAGAGCCAGGAATTAGGGAATTCAGGCAGGCCCTCATCCAAATAAACACTGCTTTGTTTGTAAGGGTCTGGTCAGTTGAAATTTAAAAGTTATTTATGATTGGAAGTTAATTACTTAGCGCTTTACTGGGTTCAATTCCAGATGATAAAAAGAAAGAGGTTTGGTCCATGAGCTGCTCCTGCCCAGGGAGCAGGGGCTGAACTCCCTTGGAGAAGGGGGATGCAGCTCTGGAAGGTGACTGTTGGATGGGGTGGGGAGCTGTCCTGGGTCTGCCTGTGTTTTGCTGCTGGACTTGGAGAGGACCAAGCCCAGGAATGTGACACCCAGCTTTAGGCAGCTGAGGTGAGCAGGGGGTCCTTCACAGCTGAGCTAAAGCTGGGAAACCAGGGTGATTTGTACCCTCCTTGTGCAGAGGCAGAGCCTGGTGCTGTGGGGCTCTCAGGGTGTGGGATTCTTCCAGTGCAGAGGGAACACAGAATCATAGAATTCCAGAATGGTTTGGGCTGAAAGGAACCTTAAAACAACCCCCTGCCATGGGCAGGGACACCTTCCACTATCCCAGGTTGCTCCAAGTCCCATCCAGCCTGGCCTTGGACACTTCCAGGGATGGGGCAGCCACAGCTTCTCTGGAACCTGTGCCAGGGCCTCCCCACCCTCCCAGGGAACAATTTCTCTCAAATCTCTTCTAAACTTCTCGCTTTCAATTTAAAGCCATTTCCTCTTGTTTTACCACTTCCATGCCCTTGTAAAAAAAAGTCTCTCTCCACTATTGGTTTTTGTTGCTGAAAGGCATAAAATGCCCCGATATTTTTAGCCTAATAACTAGTCTAGACTGCCTAGGTCTGTTTTGCAGGGGATATTTTCCAAACAAAGGGATGCTTTCTCCCTGCTCTTGAATTCCAGACATCAGCACATGGGAAGCAGCTCCCTGCTCTCAGCTCTGCACCCCCGGGGGCAGGGGGGTTACATGTTGGAGAGGGATGTTTTGCCCTGCTGGGCTCTCTCCCCCCACGCTGGGGCACAGGGTAGGGGGTAGGGGGGGACAGCAGCAGCCCGTTAATGTTCTCCATCCAGATTCCAGAGGCTGATTTGCATAATGCCATATCCCAAGTGCCCTGGCTCCTTGCCAGCCCAACCTCCTCCAGTGGGAGAGCCAGAGCTGAACAAACATCGCTAATGAAGTGAAGGCGAGGCGTGATTAGAGGGATGGAGAGCAAACAGACACATTACAATAGTATAAATACCCATTAGTTAGGAATTCTCTGCAGCAGGGAGAGGGGGGGAGGGTTTGGAGGAGGTTTTTTTCCGGTGATTTTGTACCAGCGATGCCACAACAGGCCCGGGGCAGCTCCAGGGTGGGCACAGACAGGGAGGGCAGAGGGTGCCAGGCGAGGGTCAACCCCTGCCAGCTCAGAGGGGATGGATCTGAGACCCTCTCCTGGCAGGCAGAGGGAGAGCAAACAGCAGGGAACAGCTCGGCACGCTCCTGCCAGGCCTCCAATTGAGGCAAACCCCAAGGGCTCTGCAAAATGATGAAGGAATTAAGCCCTTGTTTTATTTAATTCTCTGGCTGAGGATTTAGAGGTAAACGTAATTAACCTAATTTCCATATCTGGGACAGCTGGACTTTAGAGAGAGGGAAAAAAAAAAACTACCCACCAAACCTGGCATAAATCACTAGGACAGGCAGAGGGGATTTTTCCCTCCAGTGCATTTCATTGTTTATTCCTTCATCCCCTTCTAGGAAAAGTCCATGTTGATTGAGTGTCTTGGGGCTGGAGTCCTTACCCTTGCTCTGGGCTGGGAGATGCACTCCTTGCCCTGTGAGCAAGAAGCTGCCTCCTGCCAGGCTCCTTAGGGTTTTCTCCCCCCTTGGAACTGGGACATCTTTGGTGCTGAGTCCTTGTGGTCCCAAGTATTGCTGTCCCTGCTCCACACAGAGCAGCCTTCCCGCTGTCCAGGAGTGATTTTTGATCATAGAATCACAGACTGGTTTGGGTTGGAAGGGACCTTAAACCCATCTCATCCCACCCCCCTGCCATGGGCAGGGACACCTTCCACTAGCCCAGTTTGCTCCAACCTGGCCTTGGACACTTCCAGGGATGGGGCAGCCACAGCTTCTCTGGGCAACCTGTGCCAGGACCTCCCCACCCTCACAGGGAAGAATTTCTTCCCAATTTCCAATTTAAATCTACTCTCCTTCAGCTTAAGGCCATTCCCCCTTGCCATATCTCTGCAAGCCCTTGTGAAAAGTCCGTCTCCAGCCTTCTTGTAAGGCCCTGTTCCCCCTGATGTACACATGGTCATAAACCTTGTCCTGGCTTAAATATCTTCTTCCCCAGGTATTAGCATTTACCAATATTTACCAAATGGTACATTTCTGCCCTCTTAGTCATGGTGTGGTTTAACCATGCACAGATTTGGGCCTCTTGATCACTCCCTAAATACACTGATGTGCTCGTTCCTGTTATCTCCCAGTTCCTGACGTTTATTGTGTCTGTAACACAGGGATGTAACTGACCCAGTGCAGCCTGGAATTGCACTGATGCTTTTGCTACAGGGCTGCATGAAGCCAGAGGGGGAATTACCTCAGATATACCTCTCTGGGTGGCCAAGGGAGGTGGGACATGAGCTGTGCTGCCGAGGCTTTCCCACACCAAAGCTGGGGGAGACAAACAGCGATCGCTGCGCTCCTCAGCGAGGTCTCCAGAGCCACGATGGGACAAGGGATTCAGAGCTCGATTTGCTGCTTTTTGCTCTTCACTGACTCTTCCATTTTCTTTCCCAATTCCTCCAGTCCATCGATCCTGGCCAGCAGTTCACCTGGGAGCACTCCAACCTCGAAGTGAACAAGCCCAAGAACCGCTACGCGAACGTGATCGCCTACGACCACTCGCGCGTCATCCTGCTGCCCATCGAAGGTGAGCGGCGTCCTGTGGAGCATCCCTGCTCCCACCACTTAGTGCTGGGGTGGAGCTGCTGCAGGGAAACACGTCTCACATGCTCTTCTCTCGTCTCTATTTATATTCTTCTCTTAACATCTCCCTGGGAGTTTAGCAAGCGGGAGATACCTCTGTAAACCGGGCGTTTGTGAAATCCCGGTGACTGACATATTCCCTGGAGCTGCAATCCCTCATTTCAAGGGCTGGTTTATCAAGGAACTGTCTTCCCTTCGCTTGGAGATCCCTGTTTGATACGTCTGTGACTAACAGGAAGAATTCAGACCACATAATGCTTCAGAGAGAGCAGGGAGGGGGCAGTGGGTGGCGGGGAGCACGGAGCGGGGCTGTACCGGGATGAATGAGAGGTAACACAGGGCTAATTGTACAAATGTGAGCAGCAGCAGCACAGGCAGAAAGATCACTTGATATGCAGCTCCCGCCGCAGCCCTGGCTCCTAAAAGGCTCGGGATAAGAAGGGGGTTAGCGTGAGCCGGGTCATAAATTGTTTCCTGAGCCGCTTCTGGGAGCGATGGTGCAGTCAGAAAATTTACATTAAATTTCACAACTGGCGGCTCTTGACAGAGCTGCTCCGGTGCACGCCAGGATAAGAGGGGCTCGAGATGGAGTCGAACAGGGCACCTGCTTGGGCTGCTGCTGCCAGATAATGCTGGAGGTTTCACGGGCTCAGGTTGTGGCTGCGACGTGGGGATAAAGCGTTCGAGGCCAGCCTGGCGTTGCCAGGAGCTGATCGTCGGAGCAGAGAGGATGAGGGATGTCCTGGTAACTGCCTGATGAATGGAGAGGTTAATTCAGGCACCTCTGTGAGTGGGGAATCGTTGGAATAATCCCCCTCTGCCGCGGTAACTCCGAGGGACGTGGGGAAGGGGAAGGAGCTGGTCCTGAGGCAGCAGCAACAGAGTGTGGCGACTCGCCAGAAAACTGCACGAATCTGCATTGGTCTGGTCTGCTATTAGAGGGCTTTAAGTGTTTCTCCTTGTGAAGCTGACTCTGTTCTGGCTTGGTTTAATTCTGAGATTAATATTGTATGAGCCAAGGAGAGCAGAGGCTTTAAAAAGTTGCCTTGTCATTCAAGGGAAAGGAGAAGAACACAAGTGCAGGAGTGAAGGACACTTGGGCTGGTCTTGGATCACGGGGTTGGATGCAGGCAGCAGTCCCAGCTCTGCCCAGGGGCTCTGGAGGGGACCAGTGGTGCAAATATGATGGGCTGAGGTTGAATTTTCAAGCATCTGAGAGGTTCTGACATGCCTTGGCTGGTGTGCTCCTTCCTCCCGGGCTCTATTTTATGCTCAGGGCTGGAAGATGAAAGGAGCCGGAGGAATCAATTGTTGCTTCCTCTTTGTTTTAAATCTGGATTTGTGAAGGCTGCAGAATGTCTGCTTGGTCAGGAAGAAGTAGCAGCTTTAATGGTGTGACTTCTCTGGAGCTGGGCCTGTCACACAGCAAAGCATTGCAGGAGCCCACAGTCACCATCTTAAATCAGAGAGTGGGCCTGAGGGGGGCTGGAGAGGAGATTCATTCCGGAGGCTCAGCCTTGATCACATTCCCGCCTTCCTTCCCTCCTGAAACTTCAGACTGCGAGGGAATGGGGGCAGGGAACCCTCCAGAAATTTAATCAAAAGCCACATCAACCAGCAGCTGAAACGCTGAGTGCCCTTGAGGACTGGCAGGCGAACGGTTCCCGGGGTCGCCCCTCGCCAGCAGCACCGATGCCTTTTGCTGCAGCCCAGTTTTGTGTTGGTGCTGCTCCCCACCCTTGGCTCCCCTCGAGACAGGAGGGAAGGGCTCTGCACTGAGTTAATCAGGGCTTAGCAGATCCTGCCAGCCCTGCCAGCCGCTTGGCTGGGGTTCGGAACGGGCCAAACCACCCACCGGCTCCGCGCCAGGCGCCGCTCTCTGGAGCTCAACCCGAGCAGCACTGCTTGCCAGGGTCCATTTTAACTTCAGAGCAGCTTTCTCCTGCCATGTCCCAATCACCCTCTTCACTCTGGCAGTGCCTCCTGCTCATCCCAGACCCTCAAGCAAGGGCCCGGGCGAGCAGCTGTAGCTCAATAGCCTGTAACTCATGCGAGTACAAAAAACCCCACTCCTAAAAATGACAACGGGCAATTTACAGTGAGTCAAAGCCTGTAATTTCAAATCCTTCACTGTCTGAATCAAGCCTGGTTTTATTGCTTGCACTGTCCAGCTGTAGCTCGCTGCCTGGCATTGAGTTATGGACCACACAGTCATCGACCAGGTGCATTTGATGCCTGTGGTCAGGGCGTGCTGGGACAAGGGCTTGGGTTTGTCCTGTTGGAGGCCAATGCAGCAGGAGCCCTGAGCCAGCACCTTGCTCCTGTTGGCCACTGCAGCAGTAGAAAGCCCATGATTTCAAGGCTTGATATTTGGTCTCTTTAATATCTCTTTGCAAGGAGTTACTTGTCTCCCTGCAATGCAGGAGCTTGAGCTGGGAAAAACACGCCAAGAGCCTGTTTCTCCCAGCTCTGATTCTGACCCACCAAGCCACGAAGGTGTTCCTGCAGGGGAATTCTCTCTAACAACATCCCTGCAAAGATCTCGTGCTTCCAGCTGTCCAGAGTCCTGTGCAGTTCCCTGATTTTGTGATTTCACACAGGAATTGTGGGCAGTGATTACATCAACGCCAACTACATCGATGGCTACAGGAAGCAGAACGCCTACATTGCCACTCAGGGGCCTCTGCCAGAGACCTTTGGAGACTTCTGGAGGATGGTGTGGGAGCAGCGTTCAGCTACTATTGTTATGATGACTAAGCTGGAGGAGAAATCACGGGTGAGATGCATGAGAGGGATGACTGGTTAGTCATAATCCTGGGGGATCGGAGGGGAGAGCTGGGGAACAGCAAATCCCTTTGATGTGCAGCCAGTGGGGGATTTCTGCCTGCTTCGCCAGCACCCTGAAAGTTCAGTGATTCACTGCTTTTTAAAAAACAAACCATCCACCCTGGAAAGCTGCAGCCTCCTTTGCAGCTCCAGGAGAAGATCCCATTGCCTGCTCCGTGGTTCTGCCTCGGAGTTAATCATGTGGCAAGTTTCACATCAGTTCTCTTGTTTAACAAGCCCAAGTACATTCCTTTTAATCTCCAGGATCATTCCAGTCTGTTGTCTGTGGGATTGATGTGGCATCAAAGCCTGTGCTTAGTCAGGGGGAGCTTTTCCTGCTGGGTCTGTCCCTGTCCATTTCTTGCGCCTCCTCTTCCCTCTGCCACCCGTTACCATCAGGGCAGTTTGGGATGGAGCTTCCCCAGCAGCGAAGGGTTTGTCCCAGCACTGAGCTGTCCCTCCTGTCTTCCAGATAAAGTGTGACCAGTACTGGCCAGGCCGAGGGACGGACACCTACGGGATGATCCAGGTGACGCTGCTGGACACCATTGAACTGGCCACGTTCTGCGTCCGAACGTTCTCCCTCCACAAGGTGAGCTTGCTCCCGCTCCTGTTTTTCCCCGGAGGTGGGCTGTGGCCCCACTCCAGGCAGGTGTGGGGGTGCAGGTCCCCCCTGACTCCTGGTGCTCCTGTGTCCCTGCAGAACGGCTCCAGTGAGAAGCGGGAGGTGCGGCAGTTCCAGTTCACGGCGTGGCCTGACCACGGTGTTCCCGAGTATCCCACCCCATTCCTGGCTTTCCTGAGACGGGTGAAAACCTGCAACCCCCCTGATGCTGGTCCCATCGTGGTGCACTGCAGGTACCAGTTCCCTTCAGCTGGCTCTTGCACGGGGCCCCTCTGAGGGAGGCAGAAATGCGGGAGGGTGTGGATTTGTGCCTGGGAGACAAAGCTCCTGGCAGGAGCGTCCTGTGAGGATTCCCAGGCAGCATCTGAGGAGGATACCTGGGGATTCCACTGAGCACAGCATTTCCTGAGATGATGATGGGTGTAGTTTGCAACAAACCACCTGGATCAAGTGTCCAAGGCCAGGTTGGACGGGGCTTGGGGCAACCTGGTCTAGTGCCAAGTGTTCCTGCGCAGGGCAGGGGGTGGAACAGGATGAGCTTTAAGGTCCCTTCCAACGTAAACCATTCTGGGGTTTGATGATCTTGTTAAGCAGTGGGAAGTGCCCCGTGCTGATCTGATGTCTGGTTCTGCATGGTGGGGTTGTTTGAGGTCACGCAGTGGGAAAGGAGGAGGCTCAGGTGTGACCTCCAAGCTGTGTGGGGTGTTGGGGAGGCAGAGCTGCCTCAGCTGTCCAAGGCAGAGCTGGCAGTGATTGACAGGGGGTTTCTGAGTGCTGCAGCCGTTGTGATAATGCCAAGCTGAAGGCAGGTAGAATTCCCTAATTCAATTTACAACCCAATGAGGAACGCTTGAAGCCTCAATGCAGATAAATCCCCGTGTTCCTCAGGAGGGTGTGGAGCTCCTCGGCACTCAGGGAAGCTCTGAATTGTTCCCCAGGCTGCTGGGGAAGCTAATCCTGCCTCTGCTAGAGGATGCCATTCAAACAGTCTTTGTGAGTGGGCAACTTATCACTGCCCTTGCAGATGGCAATTGTTGTGCACCTCCGAAAATGAATAAAGAGGAGCTGTCAGCTCACAACCAGCTCCCAGATCAGCTGCTAAATTCTTGCCAAAGCTCCAGTCACCTGCTTGGTTCAGGTGTTAGGCATTCTAATTAACAGAGATCAAGGGGGCTCCGTGAAAAAAGGGACAGCAATGGAATGGTAAAAGGCAGCCCTTTATTAGCAGTGGCACAGGCACAGAGCACGGAGCCCTGCTGGGGTGCAAGTGCTGTTACACACAGGTCTGGTGTTACCCCGGTGCACAAAAACATTTAGGAGGAGAGGTGAGCTGTGTTACTCATTACCACATCAGTGCCTTCTCTCTGCTGAGAGATCTGAGCGATTAAACAGGCTTTTTTCAGCCTCTACATCGTGCCAACCCTTCGTTCAAACCTAGAACTAACCCTGAGGGGGTGGGCAGGAACAGTCCCAGCCCCAGCTCCATCCGACAAGTTGCTTTAATTCAACAAAAATCATCCTGTGGCTGAACCTACCCCCACAGAACCTCCTGAGTTGGGAGGGACCCACAAGCATCGCCAAGTCCAACTCCTGGCCCTGCCCAGGAAAGCCCCAAACCCCACCAATTCTTGGCCGGGTTTGCCAGGATTTGCCTCAGCCCCTCCCCAAGGCTGTGGCCCCTTCCTCACCTCTGAGCCTCTTTGCTGGTCACCCTTGCCTCGTGCTCCCGCTCGTACCCTGTGCTGGTGGGCAGTGGGAAGATCCTTGCTCGTTTTGGGGGGGGTGACCTCATGAATAACCCTGCCCCTCGTCCCTCCCTGCCCGTCCCCAGCGCGGGCGTGGGGCGGACCGGCTGCTTCATCGTCATCGACGCCATGCTGGAGAGGATCAAGCACGAGAAGACCGTGGACATCTACGGCCACGTCACCCTGATGAGGTCCCAGCGCAACTACATGGTGCAGACGGAGGACCAGTACAGCTTCATCCACGATGCCTTGCTCGAGGCCGTCGCCTGCGGCAACACCGAGGTCCCGGCGCGGAACCTCTACAGCTACATCCAGAAGCTGGCCCAGATCGAGGCCAGGGAGCACGTGACGGGCATGGAGCTGGAGTTCAAGGTAAGGGCGGCTGGGTGGGGGCTCCGTGTTCCTCCCTGGAGCGCTGTCCTGGTGCTCGGGCAGAGCAGACACGAGGGCCTTTTGTGGGGCTGATGGGAACTTTCTGGTTCCGTGTTAGAGGTGATTACTTTTCTGAGCTGAGCTGCTGCAGTTCCCAGGGGAGAGCTGCCTGTCGCTGCTGGAGGCTCTTCTGGTCATTTCCAATCGAGATTGAATTTGCTCCCTCTTAAATTGTGTTTTTTAACCGGTTGGTTGTTTTTTATTATTGGTCTAAAAGGTTTGCTTGGGGGAAAAGGGCTAAGACTCTGTCCCCACACCCTCCCCCAAAAAGAGGTGGTAGAACAGGGAGGGGCAGTGCAGAGGGCTGGCAGAGGGGTCAGGAGGACAGGACAGCAAGGCTGAGGGGATGGTTGTGCTCTCTGTGCCCTCAGCGCCTGGCCAACTCCAAAGCCCACACCTCCCGCTTCATCAGCGCCAACCTCCCCTGCAACAAGTTCAAGAACCGCCTTGTGAACATCATGCCCTACGAGACCACCCGGGTGTGCCTGCAGCCCATCCGGGGCGTGGAGGGCTCCGACTACATCAACGCCAGCTTCATCGACGGCTACAGGTACCTCCTGCCCCAGGGACGGCCCTGGCTGAGCCTTGGGATGGGGCTGGACTAGGGCTCAACACCTGGTCTGCTCTGTGTCATCACAGCAGTGCAGTGCCACAGGGAAATTCCCACACATCCCCTCCAAATCCAGCCTGCTGATAAGCTTTTTCCCCCTGTGGGGGAATCTTAAATTGCTGATCCCCTGAAGCAAGCCAGCCCTTTCCAGCTGCGGGTCCTAAACGCAGAGCGGCAGTGAGGGGTGGGTTTTGCCTCTGGGAGGTTTCTAAGTATGGGTTAGTCTCTTCTTTAGGTTTGTGATTTGGGGCTGTGGCAATGCTGAGAGGCAGCACAGCCCTGTGCTTCAGCCCTGCGAGCTGCAGCCCTGCAGGGCTGGGTTTGGAGCCCAGACAGAGGCAACAAAACAACCCCATGTGCAGGTTCCCTCACGTGCTGGCCCAGGCTGGTGATTGGATTCTTGATGCTCTTCAGGCCCAGAAAACAGGGATTGTAGTTCACAGAATCAATCCCAGATTGGTTTGGGCGGGAAAAGATCATCGTGTTTCACCCCCTGCCACGGGCAGGGACACCTTCCACTATCCCAAGCTGCTCCCAACCTGGCCTTGAACACTTCCAGGGCTGGAGAGCCCAAAGCTCCCACCTGGGCAGTCCTGCCATGCCCTGACCCTCCCCTCGCTCTGGGCTCTCCCCCAGGCAGCAGAAGGCCTACATTGCCACGCAGGGGCCGCTGGCAGAGACCACGGAGGATTTCTGGCGGATGCTGTGGGAGAACAACTCCACCATCGTCGTGATGCTGACGAAGCTTCGCGAGATGGGGCGGGTGAGTCGGGGGCCCGGGGGGGTGGGGGGGCAGGGTTGGGGACAGCCCTGCAGGACAAGGACTAACAGGGACCCTGTCTTGGCCCCGGGCAGGAAAAGTGCCATCAGTACTGGCCCGCGGAGCGCTCGGCGCGGTACCAGTACTTCGTGGTGGATCCCATGGCGGAGTACAACATGCCCCAGTACATCCTGCGGGAATTCAAGGTCACGGATGCCAGGGTGAGTGCTGGGATGGGGCACTTGGAACCCCTGCAGCGGGGAAGGGGGGCTGGCCCCAAAAAAAACACGGGGTTTAGTGGGTTTGGCTCTTTAAAGAAAGGCTGAGGTGAAAACGCTTTTCCTGGGAAAGTCTGGGATTATCAGTGGAGGGGAGCTTGGTTGGAAGGGACCCACAAGGGTCATCAAGTCCAGCTCCTGGCCCTGCACAGGACAAGGTGGGGGTCAGGCTCTTCTCCCAGTGAACCAGTGGCAGGATGAAAGGAAAACAGCCTCAGGCTGCTCAGGTTGGACATCAGGAGGAATTCCTTTATGGAAAGAGTGGTCAGGCGCTGGAAGGGGCTGCCCAGGGAGGGTTGGAGTCCTCATCCCTGGAGGTGTCCAAAGAAGGATTTGATGTGGCACTGAGTGCTCTGTCCTGAGGGACAAGGTGGGGATGGGGCACAGCTTGGACTCCATGACCTTGGAGGTCTTTTCCACCCTCAGTGATCCTGTGACAACCGCAAGAATCCCACTGAGTCCCCGAGAGCTCAGCTGTGATGAGGAACACAACACACACACACACACAGACTGTGCTTGACTATTTGTTCTTACAAATTGAAAATGCTTCCTGAGCTCTCCCACAGCCGTGAGTCACGTTGTCAGAGACGTGCCCGGCTTTTGGGTTTTTGCTTGAGATGAAAGCAGGAAATATTTCCCCCAAAAAACTAATAAAAACCCTGGAAAGGATTCTCTGCACCCTACAGAAAATGTGCACTTGTCTGGCTGTCAGTCATGTTCAAAGGAACGCATTCACTCCAATAATCTTCGATTCCACGTCGGATTTCTCATCCAAAGGAACATTTCAATACCTTCTCGGATTTGTTTAGCAAATGTAACCCTCCCTCTCACAGCAGAGCCGTTGCTTTTGAGGTTGTCAGAGTATTCCAGAACCTGATAATTCAATTTGCGAGGTTGAGAAGGAGGATGCCTCATCAGTCCTCGTAGAACAAGATTTATCTTCCTGTCAGCTGTAATTCTGACACTGTGGCAACGCTTTGTGAAGATTGATAGAGAGGCCATCACCTCACCTTGAATGTTCCCTTGCTGAAGACTCCATCTGTGCTGTCTGCAGTGGTCAGAGCTTTCAGCACCTGCCAGGATATGGATCTGTGCTGACAGGCCGACTCTGGGAATGTCAACTGCAACATAAGCAGCTTCATCACGGTGGATCTGGATAATAAATACGTGTGCACTTGACTAGAACACAGACTTGGCTCAACTTTTTGTGCCCTTTAACAAACCAGCAAGGAATTTTTTTTTTTTTCCTCTTTTCTTTTTTTTTTTGGCCTTTTCTGTTTGTTCTCACAACTGCAGGAGGTTTTAACTAGTCCTGTTTTCTCCCCCCCAGGACGGCCAGTCACGAACTGTTCGTCAGTTCCAGTTCACTGACTGGCCAGAACAAGGTGTGCCAAAATCAGGAGAAGGTTTTATCGACTTCATTGGACAGGTACACAAGACCAAGGAGCAGTTTGGCCAGGATGGCCCCATCTCTGTCCACTGCAGGTAGGCAGGTGCAAATGGAAAACACCTCATTCCTCTGGGCATGCAAAAGGAATTAAAATCCAGATATTTCCTCCCCCTCTTTCCCACCCCATCCTTGCAGGCAGATTTCTTGGGGGTGTCGGTGCCAGACAGTTGCTTCTGCCACCCAGATTCATATCCCTTCAGCCCTGGGCACTGCCCACAAGGCTTTTTGACCCTTTATATTTAGAGGAGAGATGTGAAATGCTGATACTCCGGAGGAGATGGAAACTTTAGCGTTATATATATAACATATGCAATATATATAATATTTAACCTGCAAAATTAGAAATATTTTTGGCCACTTTCAGCCCAGTTCTGCACCACCTAATGCTTGCTGACAGCAAGAATTTTGTACTCCATGGGCAGGAGAGGGTGATCCATTCCTCGAAAGATTTCATTTTAATGGCACATGTTAGTAATGATGTTCCCCCTGAACGCTGTTTACCACCACCCAAAGCTTTTAATTTTATTTTCTTTTTAATTTCACTTTCTCAACCATTTTCCCTGGGTTTTCTCTGCCGTCCCTGCAGCGCTGGCGTGGGCAGGACCGGGGTGTTCATCACCCTGAGCATCGTCCTGGAGCGGATGCGCTACGAGGGCGTTGTAGATATTTTCCAGACTGTAAAGATGCTGCGAACACAACGACCTGCGATGGTGCAAACAGAGGTGAGGGGGGTGGGGACCCTGCCCTGCCACAGCCCTGGGCTGCCCTGGCCACGTCCTGCCTTCAGAATCATGGAATGGGTTGGGTTTGGGGGCACCTTAAAGCCCATCCCGTGTTCAGGGACCAGGTTGTTCCAAGCCCTGTCCAGCTGTTACCAAACAGCTCCTGATTTTATAGTGACTAACTAACTAACTAACTACAAATTCCTGTTGTTCTAAAGTCTCTTAAAGATTTCCTCCCTCTCTGGCAGCCTGTCCTTATCTCATCCCCACCTCTGGGTTGTGGGGGGACTCACCTGCCTCCAAGCACAGCCCAGCCTGGCTGTGGAGCCCGACAGGGGAGGGGGAGATGTTTGGTGCCTGAGAGACACAAACACAGCGGGAAGGGCTGGGCTTTCCTCTCCCAGGAGAATCTGGGAGGTTCCTGCTCAGCTTTGTGCTGTCTGGGAAGCAGGACAGGGATCCTGAGGAGCTGTTTCCCACCTCTGAGGCTGGTTCTCTTTGCTCTTGGCAGGACGAGTACCAGTTCTGTTACCAGGCAGCTCTGGAGTATCTGGGAAGTTTTGATCACTATGCAACATAAAAAGCCATCGTTGTGCAGACTCTACCAACCACTTCAGTCCTGGAAGGCCTCTTCTGACCCAGGAGGAGCGCTTGAACTTACAAAACTGACTCAGAAGAAGTACCTTTTCATCTGGACAATGCATCGGGGAGCAGGGGGGAGGATTGGAAGGAACACCCCTTCGGGAACTCCATGGTGTAACCTGGCCCGCCCAGAGGCAGCTCGGGAGGTGCTCGAGGGGCTGCTGGAAGTGGTGAACTGCTCTTGTTACCTCAAGTGGTGTTCGCTGTGGAGGACGTCGTGGACGTGGTGAAAACAGATCCAAAAAAAGCTAAAACACACCTTGGGAAACGTTTCTGCTGGAGAAGGGAAGGAAAAACAACCAACCAACCAACCAACCGACTTTGGTTACATCATTAGAGTTCAGTTTATTTACTAATATAGTTGGCAGTCTTTAAAGGAAGTCACTTGCAGAATTGGAGGTGTTCTGTGAAAGGCAAGGAACTAAATCTCAACACTTGGGCAAACTTAAGGGTCAGGAGTTCTTCTAGCTGGAGTCTTAATAACCTCAGTATCAGCACTGGGAGGATTCTGGGCTTGCAGGCACCTCGCAAACAGCACCCACGGAGTGCCCCTGCCACGCCAGAGGTTTTATAGCTCACCTTTTGAATACTTGGAACATTCCTCATTTCTTCTAATTCCAAAATTTATTTTTTAGGATATTTAAAGTGAGAAAGAGAAAGAGAGAGGAAAATATGGAACCCCAGAGCTGGCTGTGTGGGGTTGGCCCCCTCCCCTGGCGCAGTGGTGGGACCTGGGCTGGGCTCACTGACTGCTGGCTCTGGTCCCCTTTCCAGCACATCTGGCTTTCCTTGGAGCAGGGTGGGACACCCCAGGAAGAAAGGCAGCCCCTTCCCCAGGCTCTTTGCACACTCACACCCCACCATTCCTGCTGTGAGCAGCTGTTCCCCCCCTCCCTCAGTCCCTGCTGGGAGCATCTCCCTGCCAGGAGCCCCAGAAACACCCTCAAAGAAATTCATTTCCAGTAAATTTATTTCCAGAATGGGAGTGGTTCTCGCTGCCAGCCCCTCACCTCTGGGAGCCATGTGGAGCTACTCTCAGGACTATCCCAGTGCCACCTCACAGCTCCCAGTCCCACCCACCCTGTCCCCTGGCACAGCTCCCAACGTGCCCCAGCTGTAAAAGAACTGGGAAAGATCCAGGAAGGTGCATCCAATGGCAAATACTGTGAGTGGCTTTCTTTAAAGTATCGATGTAACTGTAACAAAGTGACATTACCTTTTTTTTTTTTTTTAAATAGTGTATTTTTTCCTTTTTTTTTTTTTTAAAAGAAAAAAAAAAGACAAAGAATATCAGTCAATGAATTTAAAAGAAAAATTTGCTTATTTGTTCATATTATGTTCAAAGACAGTCTATTTTTTCACTGTAGAAATGTTACGTGTAATGGCTGTGATATATAAAAATGCAGTGCAAATTGCTACTTCTACATATTGCTTTTCTACCATTTAAAAGGTTTAACTTGCTCATGTAAGAACAAAATGTCCTTTCTGGATTTTTTTTTTTTTTTTGGCTTTTTTTATGGGTTTTCTTTTGTTTCCAGTCACAGACATATCCCGTGTCCCTGGAAAGGTGGGAGAGCAGCAGGTCTGAGAGGTGGTGGCAGTGCCAATCCCCTCCCCTTCAGCTGTGGCCACCCACACGGGGCCAGGGGTGAACTGGGAGATTCAGCAGCACCAGTGGCTTGTGAGGATGGTGAGGCTTTCTTTAACCTCACAGGTGTATTGCCCAGCTCTGTCTGTGTGCTGGGTGTAGCAGAAATGCTCTCCCAGGAGTTTTTCCCTTCCTGGAGGACAGGATTTCTGGGAAAACACACACCTGCCCCGAGCTCTGCTTGCCTCTTGACTTTTCCCTTTTTTTATTTTTATTTTTATAGAAGGGGTAATCATGGCCATCAAGTGCTGCCCAGAAACCCCCACACAACCCATTTCTCATCCTTAACCAGAAAAAAAAAAAAAGAGAAAAAGAAAAAAAAAAAAGGACCGACTGAAAGGACTTCTTCGAGATTTTACTTATTTGTGTGAAAGTTGCCCAAATTTCTAAGTATGTTGCAGCAAAATCTTACTGGACAAGTTCGGGGGAGGGGGGAAGGTTTTTTTCTTTGTATGAGAGCAAAGTGCTGTTGCTTTCACACTGTTATTTCAAACTGAAACAGTAAGTGGTTTTCATACCACGGTGTATGTAGATATATTGACTTTGTATTAAAGGAAGATTGTCTGAAGCCTGGCTGCAGCCCTGTGTGTTGGGGGGGAGAGGGCAGGGAATGGAGCAGCTGCTCTGTGCAACACAACCCGTCTGAAATCCTTCCTGCTGCTGCCCAGGGCCAGGTAACAGGTTGCTCTCCTTCTGCTCTGCTCATGCTCCTGCTAAAAATAGGCCCCTGCACAAGCCAAAGATGTGGCTGCAAAGAAACAGGCTCGTTGGGGAGCTTTTGGCCAAACAGGGCAGTGGCTCAGGCACCAGTTTGCTGCTGGTTCAGTGGTGGATGAGTGTGGGAGCACAGCCAGGGCTGGGATGGACCAGAAAGGTTCTGCCTACCTGGAGGTTTTAACCTTTGCTGGTTGTCTGTGCTGCCTTGGCAGCGTTTCCCTGATGGGGCACAAAGCTCAGCATCCCTGTCCCTGCTCAGGCTGGAGCCCAGCTGGGACTCCAGAGGTGCAGAGCACACTCCAGGTGCCATCCTGGCTCAGGATGATGGCTCCAAGGTACAGCCAAGGAATGGGAAAACCCTCAGTGGATAAAGAGCCTCCCCGAGAACAGGAGCCTGATGGCACAGGGAAAACAAAATAAAAGGAGAAAGGAATAAACCCCAGGAATCTCTGGGTTTTTTACCATGTCTGGTGTACCTGCCTCCCTCCAGGCAGTCCTGGGAATAGTAATGGGGTTTGAAAATTCATAATCTGGACTCAGAGATAATTTGTAGCACGAGTGGCTCCACAGCTCAGCCACACCACCCGGGACAGACACCTCTCCCCAGCCCTCCAGTGGGTGATTTTTGATGCTCACTTTCCGTTCTCTTTGAAGAACAGAAAAGAGAAACTGATTTTTCTGCTAAGCTCTGTTCCTCCCCCTCCCTCCTTCCCTCCCTACCTGCTCCCCTGCACTCCCAGCATTGCTATTCCTGTCTCTCTGTGACGTTAATCACTCCCATCATTGCTCTCCAGGCTCTTATTTTGGTTCCATCCGTTTCTGAGCTGCCGTGACCATCCCCCGGGTTGAGATGCAAAACCCTCACAGCACTGAAATAAATTCCACACGGAGCACAGGAAGGTGAGTGACAAAGAGAATTGGAACAACAGCTGGGAACTAAGTAAATCTCTCAGAAAAAAACCCAACCAACACCACAGGGAGCCAGTTAGAGAAGCAAATATAGAAGGAAATCTCATTGAAGGGGTAAGGGTTACTCAGACTTACAACCACGCTGAGTCCACCTTGGCCCTGCAGCTGTGATGGTCCTGCAACAGCTCCTCTCAGAAGGTCAAGGAACAGAAGCAGCCTTGTTAGGAAGATCCCATTCCCATCTTTCTCTCATCCCCCTCCTTCTCTCCCACCAGGAGATGAGGAAGAGCTTGTGGGAGAGGAGAGGCAGAAGAGCCCTCCATCCCCAGCTGATGGTACAGAAAAACCCACTTGAGGTGTCCTGATTTGGCCATCCAGAGACAGCCCCAGTGATAAGGAAGGGAACAGAGATGCTCATGGCCAGTAAATACCCCTGTGGGTCCCTGCAGCTGGTCTGGAGGGACCCCAGGGAACCAAAGTGGGAAACACAGGACACATCACTCAGGGCTGACTGAAACCATCAAAAGTGCCAGTCCTTGCACTTTTAGATCCCTAAAGATTCCAGCAGCAAAGCCAAAAGGACGATAAACCAAGAGCAGAGACCACAAGCTCCCAAGGGCAAAGAGGGTAAGGGAGGACCTGCTGTGACCTGACCTCAGCTCCACAAACCCTCCTCACTGGAACCCTTGCTCCTTTTGACTCAGCTCAGTGCAATTCATCCCACAAAGCTTTTCCCAGCTTCATTTGATCACACCAGGTGAGAGCAGTTTGATGCTCTGTCCCTGCTGAGGACCAGGACATCCTCAGAGGCACCACAGACACGTGTTACAAATCCCCATGGAACAGTCTCAGTGATGCAGCCTCTTGCTGGTCAAAGAAGCTGCTGGAATTCCATCCCAGTTGTGGTTTCTGGATGTGACAGCCCAGTGTGCTGGAGCTGTGATTAATGAAGGATAAGAGGGATGGTAACAGGGATGACTGCAGGCTCTGGGATGTGTGTGGTTCACCCCAACTGCCCTGCCCTGATGCAAAGAGCAAATGAAACAGGAGCTGTTGCTCCAAGCTCAGGGCTCCCTGTGCCAGACAGCACCAGCCTGAAACCTGGCAAGTGGCTGACTTTCATTTTAATTAAACACTAAGTGATGGCCCATTAATGCCCGTTTTCAGCGGGGCGGGAGGGGAGGCTCTTGTTCCTTATTGATCTCAGGGTTTTTTTCCCCTCTCTCTGTCTCTCCCTTCTCTTTTCTCTCCCATGAGCTCCGACAGCTTTGACAGCGAGTTTATTAGAGATGTGAGCAGGGGTGGAAGGAGTAAATCATTGCAGGTAATATTTTTATGGAAAAGGGCTGTCACAAGGCCTCTGGATCCACACGGACACGATTCCTGCCAGAGGAGCGGGGTTAAGGCAGGGACAGTGGTTTTACAAGGGGATCTCAGAGCCTTCTGTTATTAAAGATGAGGACACTGAGAACTGAGCCAAACCCTCCAGAACAGCCCACAGTGCTGGTTTTCCTTAGGGAGTGCCCAGGGCTTATCTCAGGGCTTGCTCCAAGGAGCAGCATCCACAGAGGGGGACTCAGGCAGGAGCATCCCTGGCAGGCTTCAGAGCTGCCCCCAGCCCTGGCCAGTGCTGGTCCCCTCTCCAGGGCAAGCATTTGTATCCCCCTCAGAGCCCTCTGCCCCCTAAAGCTCAGGGCAGCAGAGAGCCCTTCCCAGGGGCTCAGAGGGAACAGGCTCGTCCCAGTTCCCCTTTACACCACACTGGGTGAAAGCAGTTTGTGCCTCAGTCCGAATTTGCAGCAGCCTGGCTGCCAAACCCCCGAGGGGTTGATTTGCAAAAGCCCCCAGGCCTCTGCACAGCCCCAAACCAGGAGCCCCTCAGTCCCCTGCAGCAGAACAAGGCTTTAAAGTAGCTGTAATTTACATTCCAGAGGAAAAGGAAAAGCTTTTCTTGGTTTACAGAATTACCCAAGTGGCAAAGCAGTTCCCAGGCCAGGAGAAATTCCTCACGTTGCAATATGCTTTAATTATACCAAGAGCAGCAGTAAGAGACCGAGAAATCAATTCCTCCTCCTAAATAAGATGGTTGCAAATTCCAAGTCGGTAAGTGAACAGATGTAGAACTGAAATGGAAAAAGTAAATACCCTCAGAGGCACCGAGGAAATTGTCTTACAATGGCTACAGGTTCATCCACTGGGAAAGGGATACAGGGAACCTGCTCCCACATTTCCTAAGGAGGAAAGCATCTTTAATCTCCCTATTTTTCCACTGTCTGTTTATCCATCCATCCATCTCTGGAGTGGGAACACCAGAACCCTTTGAAACGTTCACAGAGATGGAGATTCTGTCCCGCCTTCATCTCCCAAAACACCAACACACAATTCCCTGCAGTCATCAGAGGGAGGAATTCCTGATGAAGGGAGTTTGGGCTCCACCCATCCGTGTCCCTGCACCCACAGGGGCACACACACACACATGCAGATGGCAATCCCAGATTAATAGGTTACACAAGGGGTTTATCCCAGGCTTACCGAGGATAATAAACCCCCTAAAAAAAAAAAAAATGTGTCCAAATGATTAAAAAAAAAAATAAAGGAAAACAAAAAATCTCTTTTCTTTAAATACATAACGTTCTGCCTGAGCTGCATGAAAGGTGGGCTCTTAACCCACACCTTCAGTTCAAAACAGATAAAACTGAAGGGACGTTTTCCACGCTGTTCTGTTTAACAAACTGAAGGGGACACGGCAGAGATTTACCCAAAATCTGGGGGAGGGAGGATGGTGCAGTTTGGGTATAAAACCCATCCATCTTCACTCCCTCCAAAGCACACAATGAAATGAGCTGCTGGAGCATTTGCCTCGGGGGTGAGGTGCAAACCCTTCCCACAGCCCGAGCAGAACCAGCCCCTCTCTGAATCACACAGCCAGAAATACAATGAAAATAATAAAAAAAAAAGGCAAATGGGTTTAAAAAAAGCCACCTCGGGCCCTGCAGATATTGGCCAAGGGATATTTTTAGAGGTTGGGGAGGAATTTGCTCCCCCTGGGCATAGAATCGTTAAGGTTGGAAAAGACTCCAAACTCTGACCAAATCCCACCCTGCCCACTAAACCATGTCCTCATGTGCCACTTCTACCCATTATCTGAACACCTCCAGGGCTGGTGGCTCCACCCCTGCCCTGGGCACCCTGTTCCAGTGCTTAACAACCCTTCCAGTGAAGAAATTCTCCCTAATATCCAACCCAAACCTCACCTGGTGCCGTTTCCTCGTGTCCTGTTGTGTTACCTGGGACAAACAGTGACCCCCCACCTGGCCACAACCTCCTTGCTCACCTTGGCCATGCTCACCTGCAGAGCAAAACACCCTTCCCTGTGCAGTTATTCGCATGTTCTCAGCATTTCTGGGCACGGAGGGGATGTTCAGCCCTCCAGGGTGATGATCCACAGCTCCAAGGACTCGTTCCATCGGCACAGAGGGCGGGGAGAGGCACAAACAAACCACCCACGGGTCCAGTTCACAAGGCAGGTGGGTGTCAGGGGGGGAAACTTTCCACAGGTGTCATCTGGGAACACAAATTTTGCCTTTTTGAGCAGGAAGAAACACTTTCAGAACTTCTCAGCCTCCAATGTCTCACCCCCTCCTCTCCCACCACCATCCCATCACACCCAACTCCCTCTCCTTAGACCTCTTGGACTTGCAGGAGGGGGTTATATTTTAGGATATCCCCTTTTAGCTACGAAGAATATTTTTAGGTTGAAACCTAAAGATCAATCAAACCAAATTACCATTCCCCCAGGAAAAGCAGATTCAAATTGCTGCTCAATTTTTTATCTAAATAACGTTTAAATTTTAAAAAGGGGGGAGGGGGAGGAAAAAACTAATTACATCTTTGTGTGAAAGATCATAAATCACATAATTACAATGGGAACCTCTGCATCTTTCCAACAGACCAAAAGCAGACTACACAAGTTCTTATCTCATTACTGTTTAATTAAGAATTATGTTTGAGCATCTTCTTTTTAATTATCACAGAGCCCAGATGACTTCTAATCTCCTTTTTACCCAAAATGAGGGAAGGTGCAGTCCAAAACGGGCACTAATGAATTTACAGTTTGCTCTTTGGGGAACTTTAATAAAATTTACTCCACATGGAAGATTAACACTGATAAAGTGAACTTCCAACGAGAACATTTGGTTCCTTTCAATTAGCATCACACGACTGTCAGGGGCTCATGAAGGGGATGCTGAGGTGTTATTTTTTGGGGGGCAGTGAGGGGAGTTTCACACACGGTTCTGTGACCTCCAAAACACAGCCCCAGAGGGAACAGCAATGATGGGGGGGAAATGGGGAGGGGCAGAAATCAGCACCTGTGTCTGCAAATGCTGCCAGGCCTGGGAGTGTCTTCTTGCCCTTCAGGTGGGGAAAAAAAAATCAGATTAAAACACTTTATCCTGCACTGAGCACAGAAATCTTCATCAACATCAGAAGAGAAAACGCCAGCAAAGCTGTATCTTATGGGGCTTTGCTGTCTGTGGATAAAACCCACAAAAACATCAAGAGAAACTTCTCCCCACCAAAACCTTTCCCCAGCCGAGGTCTCTGCCCTGCTGACCGTTGTCACCTGAGGTGACAACCTGCAAAGAACACACAAATATATGTTTTTTGAGCCCAGCACACAGCAAACACCTTTTAATTCAATTGGTTGAATTGACACAGAGAGATTATTAGTTTTCAGTAAGATTTGATCCAATTAATTAGCCTGAAAATATCAGCACAGCCAGGCAAGCAAAGAAAAACAGAGATAAATCCCTGCCATGGTGCTGCTTCATCTTTTAAAGGCAATTAACTCTTAGTTATTAGCTTTTAATTAGGGAATAATAATGACACCATTAATACAGTTTATTATACTTGTCAGCAGACAGCTGTTCCAACCAGATTCTATTATCAGATCTTGGAGGCTTTTGTCTGCTCCTTGTTCAGGGGGGGAAGCAGAGACTTCCCAAGGCCTGGCTGGGGTCTGGGGGTGAAGCCCCCAACACACAGCCCTGGGCTGTGCCCTCGGAGGGATCTGGCTCTCACCCCACTCCCTTCCCAAGGAGGGATGCAGAAGGAATATCAGCTCCCTCCCAGGTTCCAAAGGAGCCTTGCATAATTACCGGAGATTTTAGTGTTCTGTGTAACAACCATCTGAAAAGGTTTCCCTCTCTCGGAGGATCCTGGTGGCAACAGGATCCAGCCTCAGTGTGCATGTGGTGTCTCTCTCTCTCCCTTTCCTGGAGGGGGAATGCTGGAGCTGTGCCCAAGCTGGTTTTACACCCCAGCTCAGAACATCCGAGACGGATCCGGGACGTTCCCGACGGTGCCAAAAAAATATTCCCAGGTTTGTTTTGTTTTCCCCCCCGAGCTCTTTGGAAGGGCCATGCAGAGCAGAGCGGGGATGGTTTGGGAACAAACAATCACTTGGAAGATATTCAGCACTTGGAATAATTCTATCCATTCCTAATCCCATTCCACCCCACTGCTGGGTGCATGTCATGCACACAGACTGCCAGAAACACCATGGAATGCTCTTTTTTTTCACCCTGAAACTGTAAACTGCAAATCCTGCTGTAAGAGCAACCACCACCACCTTGGCAGTGCCAAATGCCTCGAGTTTTCATCGAGGTTTTAATTCTTTCAGTGTCTGCTGAGTCATTAAAATCAAATCTCCAGTGGTTACACAGCAAACCACATATTCCCAACGTTTTTCCCATCATCCTGTTCCACTGTGTCCAAGGCAGAGCTGTGGTATCCACCCAGCAGAGATTGGAAACCATTTCCAGGGCACAAGCCTGACTTCCTTCTTGTTTATTATTCCTTTATCACACAGGAATTAATCTTACTCCTAATTCTGCACACAGGATGCTACAACAACACAAAAATGCAACGCCATGAATCTCCCCCACCTACTTTGGAGTTAATAAATCACAAAAGCAACTGTAAAACATTCTGTTGGGTTCCACTACCTGGGTTTTAATTCGTTTTCCTTGCTCTGGGCTGGAGGAAGCCCTAAGGGAAGCACCAGGAGCTCCTTGAACCAACAGCCTACTCATGGAAAGCATTTTCCTCATCCTCTCCCAACACAGTGCAGGAAAGGAATGAACTTGGGGTGGGAATCAGGCAGCTGGAAGAAGAACCTCTTTGCAATTTTCTAAAGGAAAGCACAGAGTTGGTAAATTGAAAGCAAAGCTGTTCAAAAGGGAAAAAAAAAACTCCCACTGAGAACTGAGGTAAAAATAAGAAGGGAAAGGATGGCGGGATCGTAACCAGCCGGATTTGGGACTGCGGCACAGAGAGGCTGCACTGAAGGGAAAAGGAAACGGTGGGAGGAACAGCAGTGGTGGGAAACCACACCAGGACACGGCAGCTCTGGGGGCAGACGGCCTGGAGTGCTCCAGAGCCTCCCAGGAGCTAATTTTATCCCTGTTTTCACCCCTCCTGACAGGGCCCAGGTGCGATGCTGGAGGCGTTCGGCGCATCTGTGTCGGCAGCTCCCAGACCAAGTTCCCTCTTCCTTCACACCAGTGACTAAGCCTGAATATTTTAGGAGAAACTGTTGTAGACGTCTCGGTGCAACTATAAAAACTTCTCAGCTGAGGGATTTAGGTTTTTTTTTTGTGCTCTGGGCAGAAGTTGGGAGAGGAAAACCAAGGGAGAAACTGAGGGTCCCTTTTATTGGGCTTTTGGTGAGGGGAGAGGGAGGAGTGTGAGGTTAAAAATACCCCAGTCTAGGAGCAGGAGCACCTGAGCCCAGGCTCAGTAGAAACTGTGCACAGGAACCCCGAGGGAACAGGGCAGTGTTTTGTTTCCTCTCTGTGCACTCAGTCACCTGCTGAGAGTGAAACAGTGCAGAGGTTTGGGCAGGGCTGTTTGGGCTCAGTGCTTGGAGAGAAAACCTTTTAAAAACATTAAATTGCATCCCAAGTCAAGGGAAGCACCTCCAGGTGTAAATGCCAGCAGGGTTGGGAGGCTCAGTGTCGGGGTTCCCTTCCCAGCTTTGTCACACAAGTGTTGGGGAATCCCTGGGCAGTTTTCAAATAAAGGAGCTTCAACGTTTGCTGCTGTATCATGGAATGGTTTGGGTTGGAAGGGACCTTGAAGATCATCCATTCCCACCCCCTGCCATGGGCAGGGACAACTTTCACCATCCCAAATTGCCCCAACCTGGCCTGGGACACTCCCAGGGACGGGGCAGCCACAGCTTCTTTGGGCAACCTGTGCTAACACAAGTCAGAGCTGCTGCTCCCAGAGCTCCACCAGGACCAGTCACCTGCAGGTATTTCACCACTCAGGCCTGAGCACAAACATCTCAATCCCAGCTAGAAAAAAAAACCCCAAGAATATCTCTTACTACCGAGAAAAACTGCAGGGAAATTAATTTGGGCAAAATGGGCCAGGTCCTTGATTTGGGAATATCACAGAGGGGAGAGAAATCACAGCGTTTAACGAGCAGCCAATTGTCTACAAGCTGAATTAGTGAAAAACCTGATGATAAATTGCTCCTGCAAACCAGAACCGTCCCTGAGCTGTGGGATCTCCCACGGTTGTGCTCAGGCAGATTTTTCACTACAGGCTGACAAAAATCTCGCGCTAATCACCCGACCCAGGCCGCAGAGCTCGTGGATTGCAGTGCTGATTCCAGGTTATGGCTGAATCCCAGATCAATCAGACACACCACATCTTCAGCTCCAAACTATTAAGATAGAAAAAGAAGGGAAAACCTCGTCTCCAGTTGGAGGAAATCAAACTTGCATCGCAACCTTGTTGCTTCTCCAAGGATAAAATTGTCCAGCAACCCTCCTGTACCTCCAATCAACCCAAATTTGATCTTTTTAGGCAGGCAGATGAATCCCTGCTCTTCTCCACGGCAGCAGCATCTTGGCTTGGATCATGGCTAACTGACCATTCACTCCTAATCAAAGACAATTTGCTGTGTTTCTCAGAGATGGCTCCGTTAAATGGAGCAGATGAGCAGTGGATCTGGCCATTTATTTATTTTTAAACCCTGATCTGGGGCACAGGGGAGGGTTCCACTCCTGTTTCAGAGACAGCTTGGCTATGAGCTCGTTTGCTGGGGGATATTAGCAGCTGGCATCTGAAATGGCAAGGCTGGGGTGTAGAGGTAAGCCAAAGTCAACTGTGCTGAAACAGAGCCAAACTCCTATTTATTGCACAGGAAAAGTGGTTAAGCTGTGGTGGCTGTGTCATTCCAAACACTATTTGCACAGTGACCTTTACATTTCCCCTCTTGGAAACTAAAAATTTAATTGTTTTGCTGCTCTCATACAGAATAAATAACTCCCAACGATTTTCTGTTGGTGAGCAAGTAACCCAAGGACTTCTCTTCTTCTGCTGTGAAAGCTGCCAAATAATTCTGTGTCAACAGCTCCAGCTCATTTGAGCCTTGGTGTTGTGCCAAAATTGCCTTTCCTTTTTTTTGTGGATGTGCCAGCACAGTTGTTCGTGGGACCAGGAGCAAGAGATGATCTGAACGTGGGGCTGGAAATCAGGAGCCCACGGGAACTTCTTTGGAGTGTTTCTGCTGGAGTCTCAAGCAATTTGTTCCATCTTTATTCCTGTTGGCAAGCTCCAGGAGCTGATACTGCAGGCATCACCTGGATCAGGAGCTCTGAAGCACAGCCCACCATTCAAATTTCACAGGGTTAAACTCATTTTCAGGGTCTCCTCACTGGTGATCAGGGACAGGACCCAGAGGAATGGCTGGAGCTCTGTCAGAGGGGGTTGGGATGGATCTCAGGGCAAGGTTCTTCCCCCAGAGGGTGGTGGGCACTGCCCAGGCTCCCCAGGGCAGTGGGCACGGCCCCAAGGCTGCCAGAGCTGCAGGAGCGTTTGGACAATGCTCTGAGGGACAGGGTCCTTTTTGTAGCACAAAAAGGGTGCAAAAAGCTTCTTTGTCCACCTTTAGCTGGATGGAGGGCAGGGAAAAGCAGAACAAACAAGAAAAGCAACAAGGACTTGCCAAAGGAACCTGCTGCAGGAAAGGCTTCACCTTGTGCTGTGAGGAGATTCAGAGAGAGAACTGACATCAACAAGGTGCTGATCCACCTCCACCTTCACTGGAATGCTGCCCACCACCACAGCAGACACGTCCTCATGAGAAATTCTACGAGCTCAACTCAAATTTAAACTAAATCAGCACCTCCAAAGGCAAGTTTAGGTTAAAACGGCTCCTGATTACCTTAAAATAAACCTCCCCGAGTAAACGGCTCCGACCAAAACATGGGAACGCTTCCAGCAGGGAATTGCACCTGTTTAATGAGGAGTTTTATTAAACTGGTGCAATTTGTTCAAGCTGAAGGAGAACTACTGATGAAGAACTAATACAGACAGCAAGGGAAGAGGAACAGAGCAAAATCCTCACGGAATAACCTCAAGAAACAGAAGTTCTGCCGAACCGGCCAAAGCACAGATGTCTGCAGCACGTGACAAGGTTATTCCATCAGCTGCTCTTCCCCTGAGCTGAACAGTCACAGAAGTAAAGCAAAAAGGGAAGGAGTGAGTACCTGAGAGCCCAAGATGTCCTTGCCTGTGCAAACAGTGAAGGTGGGACCCAGGAGAGGCTGTGGGTGGGAGAGGCACAAAATCCAGCGTGTGGACACGGGGCTGCACCCTGGAGATTTGCACAAATGCATTGGCAAGAGGAGTTGTTTCCACAGGAAACCAAGATGAGAACCAAGATTTTGGTTCCACAGGACCAAAGTGAGAGAAGCACAAGCCAGCAGAGGACAAAGGGGTGGACATCTCATGGAATCTGGGGTTGTCCGTTCAGCCCCACCACTGAATAGCCTCACCCAACCCACACTGCTGGGTTTAGTTTGCTGCATAATCCTTCACAAATGTCCTTCACAAACTAAAAAAAGGAATTGTCTCTTCCACTTCTCCTTGCCAAGCTAAGGATCTTCAGTGAATGAACCTCCATTCCTTGTCTCACTCCCCAGGCACACAGAGAAAACCTCCGCTGGCCTCGGAGGAGGAACAAGCTGTTGATCCCCATCTTCCCACTGCTGCCAGCAATTAGCACTAATGACTTTATGGTGGGTGTGACAGTTGGTGACACTGACTCAGGGAGTTTCCTCAGCTTCCATTCTACAGGTTTCAGAACATCTGCTCCTGTGCTGCTGTCCTGGTGCTGCCCAGGGAAACGCAGCCCTCGGAGCCGGGGAAAGCACCATGTGCAGCTTTCCCCTCCCTGCCTGGGCACCCAGGGTGGGCTCTGGAGCAGCAGCTCAGCTGTGCAGGTTAAGAGAGACCCAGAAGTTACCTTCTGCAGGGATAAGAGAGGCTGGAGGAGGAGGGGAATGAGTTGTGCTCATCCACACTCCTCCATCCAGCCCCGACCAGCGCTCAGCCAGGGGGAAGCGCAGGAAGCAGAGCTCAAAGCTCCAGCACTCACAGCATTCCCATCGTCTCCCTGAGGGCTCCCTGGGCCCAGCAGGATCAAATCTCACCCCACATCATCCATATTTCAGGGCAGCAATCTCAGCAAGGAACACAAACCCACGGTTACTCCACGGCTCGTGTGGAAACGCCTGTTCCACCCTGCGAGGCAGCGACGGAGACGTTGATTCCTGCCTTTTGATCCCGGATCCAGGCACTTCCCAGGAACTGCTGCTTCCTAAGACAACTTTAAAGTGATATCAGCTCTTAGTACAGCAATCCAGCAGACCTTAAACCCAAAGGTAAGCTTTGTGTGGGTGCGAATTCCAGCGGAGTTCCCATCAGCAGCTTCTTCCCACCAGGACCATTCCTCGGATCATCTCAAGGAAAACTGTGAAGCTGCAAAAGACTGGAAGCTGGAGATGTCTTTCACATAACGTGCAGCATCAGCCTCATCCTGCAACAACTTGTCAAAAAGTATCAGGGCTCAGGATGGGAAATCAAGGTGTTCCAATGAAGGTTCGGGAAGATGCTGTTTTGGGAGGTTCAACACCCTCCAAGGCTTGGAAAGGTGGAAAAAAGGGAAGTAGCAAAATTCCTCTGATTTAAAGGATTTTGGAACCACCTCTGGCTGTTTAGCAGCCACAGTTCTCCTCAACGAGCCAGGTGGAGCAAATGCTGGACCTTGGACAAAAGTGCATTGCAAGATTAGTTCTTAATTTTGGGAAGGGGTACAATGACAGACCTCTGCTCCTGCACACATCCCAGAGAGGAAGGAAAAGACCTTCTTCTTCATCAGCCTCAGCTTCTCTTGGCTCAGTTTTATCAGCCACCTCCTCCTGCTGTACAAGGGACTTTTAAAGTTAGAAATGAAGAGACTTCAACCCCCAAAAAAGTGTTATTCTGAAATGCTCAACAGCCTTTAATTTGTTTTGAACCTAGAGGCAAAGAAAAAATAGGCAAAAAAATACATCACAGCCTTAATCTAGGGGGAGAAAGAAAAAAAAAATCATTATTTTTATAGCACATAATCAGACACTTACAAATATATTTCACTGGAGGAAGGGGTAGGAATGTGCATTTCCTATTTCCTTTTCAGTAATCTGATGCCCAGGAGGGGCATCAATGTGGTCCTTACCCCAAACCTGCACAAGTCCTTCCTGATCCAAAAAGAGGGATTTAAAAAGCAACCAAAAAAAAAGAGAGAGAAAACCCTTGCACCCAGGAAGGGCATTTGACAGTTCCAGGTTCATGTTTCAACATAACTCAGCATCTGAAAATGGGGGGGAGGGGAGGAAACACACTTTTGTTTTTACAATATAAATAGTATTTTAAAAAGGTAGTACTCATGGATACAGGAATGGTGCTATTGCAGTCAGGATTTCAACATGCAGAGGAAATTCCCCAACAACCACTCATCCCATCCCACCCTTCCCCTCCCACCTCCGAAAAAAAGAAAATCCTCTGCTGGTTAAATTTCTTTTTCAATTGTTTTAAATATTTCTCTCGTAGCCTGGCAACATTCTCAGTCTTTTATACAAGCAAGTTTTCTATTAAATCATATTTTAACCGACAGGAGACAGTTCTGGAGGAGGAACAACCGAGGCTCGGAAGAACCTTGCCAATTCTTTTGAAACTTTTATTAGTCTCAGTTTGGTTTTATTGGTGGAGACATCTACTGAAAATGTCAAAAATGCAGAAAATTTAAAAAAAAAACAACAAACAAAACCAAACCAAAACCAAAACACAACCCTGTTTTTCCAAGGTCTTACAAACACGCACGCGCAGTTCACGCACACACACACAGAAAATAACCCGTAGCAGAGGCAGGAAGGGAGGGCTGGGAACTCCAATGCTCAAGGGAGAACAAACCCAAAGTTTAAATAAAAAAAAAAAAAAAAGGAATTAAATTGCTTTATTTTATCTCCACTCTTTCACCAGGACAGTTTAATACCCATGGAGTCTCTTAAGATGCTAATCTACCATCTGCCAGCCCACAAATCCTTCCCACTTATTCCCTTAAAGATCCATCCCAGAGCGTTGCTTAAAAAGCCTCTCCCCAGAACAACGGCCACCTTGCAAAGGGGCTTAAACAAATAATAATAAACCCCCCCAAGAATGTTGTCTTGCCTCCATCCAGTGATTTCAGGGAATTAAGTGGAAAAGATTGGAGTGCAGTGCTCCGCTGGTTCACAGCGGCTCCAGGGCAGGGAGGGGAGGGTCCGACTGCCCTCGCCCACCTTCACCCCTTCCCTCTCCAGCTCTGTCCTAGCACTGCCTTGTCCTCTCCCTCTGAATTGATTTGAGGTCCTCCAAAAACCGTGGAAGACTTTTCCAGTGATTTCAGTTGGGATCAGGCTCTTCCCAAAACGCTGCTCCGCGACAGCTCTTCGACCGGTGGCGATTCCCGAGCGTCCAAGTGGGAGCTGCCCACTCAATACTTTAGGGTTGGGGTTTGCCTTTAATGCTCCTTCAATCCTTCAGGGAACTGAGTCCAGTCAAATGCAGGGCTCGCATTCCTCTTGCCCAGGAGTAACTCAAAAAGGCTCAGTCTTTACTTAAGGAAAGGATGTCACGACAATCAAAGATGGTTTGGGGAATTCCTTCTTTAATAGGATAAAAGAAAAACATACAAACACCTCCCAGGCTTCTGTCATGGAATGATTCTCACACTGTAAGGAGCACAACTCAAAAAAATAATAATAATAATAATTATAATTATAATAATAATTAAAAAATAAAAATAAGGAGACAAAGAAAAGAAGAAGGTTCCTAAGGGAGAAGTGCCTAGCAGAGAGCCGGAGCAGCCCTCGGAGCTCTCGTCTGCAGCAGGGAGGGGATGGCTCGGAAGGAACTAACACAAGCAGCAACAGAACACTTGCCAAAACAGAGTGGCATCTTGGAACTGAAAGCCATGCTGATCTCGATCTAGAAAGCAACTGTGATGGCAAAGATGGGGAAGGAAGGTGACAAGAACGACCCAAACCTGGCCATTTCTTCCCTAAGTCCCCTCCTGGTGACACGGCAGCGACGCCCAACGTCTGCCCCAGGGCTTTAAGAGAGCTAGAGGTAAGAAACATCCCAGCTGTGAAACATTTCTTTCCCCATCTTCCCCAGCTTACAAAGAAGATAGTGTTTCTTTACAAAAAAAAACCCCAAAGAACCCAGAAGGTTCCAGGACATCTGTTCTTGAGCTCCCTCTCCCCAGGGTAACATCAGTCATGATTCATTTGGAGAGGAGGGGGGGCAGGGAGAGGATTTCATTTATTTTCTGTTTTAAAGCCATTAATCTAGAAAAATGTTTCGTGGAAACTTTTGTTTTCCTGTTTTTGCTCGCTTTTTTTTTTTTAACAACGCTCATTCATAGAAAACTTCACAAAGGTGACGTCTATGTACAGAAAACACGATTCCAAAGGCTGCTTCAGTAGTCAATGTAATAGCACCTTGAAAGACAAAAGTTTGACAGGTTTGAAAAAGTCTCTTTTTGTGTGTGTGTGTGAAATTTTAACCCTTTCCAAGCCTCATTAAAAAACAAACAAAACGAAACAAACAAACAAAAAAAAGAACCAGTCACAAAAGCTCCATCTGTAGAAACTCTTCCAAAGTCTCCGTGGGAAATGCTGTCTGAAGGGTTTTTCCAAGCTCCCCACTCTCTTGGTCAGCAACACCTGGCAAGGTCGAGGTAGCGTGGAGCCAGACAGGGTTTTCCTGCAGTCCAAACCAAGAGGAGATGAAAGAAATTCACAGCAAACTATTGCACAGGGCTGGTCTTCCGTTCCACAGTTTCTCATTCATCTTTTTTATTTTTTAACATGATCTCAAAAAAAAAGGGTTAATTTAAGATTTCTTTAATTAATCCTGGTTAAAACATGTTGCTCTGAGTCCCAGGCTGGTACTGTGTCTGCAACAGGCTCTCCATAAAGGCCAAGTAGTCTGGGTTCTGTCCATATTCTTCAGGATTCCTTGAATTCCCCAGCCGGGGACGCTTGGCTGGTCTCACTTCATCTCCTGAAAATACATCTTCCTGAGGGGCCCCAGTGCTGAGGGACTGCAGGGGACACGAAACACAGTCATTAGAGGCACAGCAGGGAAACAGGGAGAGAGAATCATGGAGCTCACCCGTGGAACAGGACAGCAGGGAACAACCTGGTTCAGAGCAGTCCTGGAGAAAATGGACTTCAAAGCATGCAAAGCACAGGGCCAGAATTCGAAATTCTGGGCTTCTGAACCCAAACTGGAAGGAGAAACCCTCAAGTTGCCTTTTTTTTTTCCTGCTTCAGAATGTTTTTCACTTCCTTGCCAATTCTCTTTATGCCTATTCCTCCTCTGCCTCTTCTCCCAGCAGCAGACACAAAGGGAACTGGGGCTTCCCTAATGCCTTTAAGAACAGACCCACAGGAAGCATTTGGGGATCACTGCACAAACAATTCCTCCTCCTCTTCCTGCTCTCACACTCCACTGAGGGGCATTTCATTTGCTTCCACTCAAGTGAGATGAGGTGGGACCAGGTGGCACCACTGTGGTCCCTTCCAACCTTTTCCTTTCTGGGATTCTGGGATTCCTTGGTAGGAATTATCTCCTATGGCTTTGTCCCCTTTTCCTCCTGCTCTACAGCATCCTCTCCACAGAGAGCAGGCTGAAGCTCTGGCAGCAGAAATATAGGAGAAAAGCTTTAGCTTTCAACCAGACTTGAAGCTTTCTATTCCCTTTATTCCCTTTCCAGCTTGCATTCCTTCCTCTGGAACTGTTATAAAGTCTCCACTGCACAGAATATGCTTCTTTCCAAATCCTGGATTTCATTTCCAATATGTTGTCTTTATTATTAAATGAGCTTAAATAGACTGGAATACTGAGCATGTCTTAGAAATTACTGCCATGGTGCTTCTCTGCCACCAGAAATCCTTCAAGGATAACAGGGTGAATTATTATTAACCTCTAAAATTTAGGCCATGAGGTCTCACAGAGATAAACCACCTCAAACAAGACAGACAAGCCATTGGGGCTCTATCACAGAAAGCATTTTACACGTGGGATTTTTAGGGTAAAACCCCTGAAGATTTCATGGGAAAGGGAACAGAAATCTCCTCCAGCTTGTGCTCAGTCCCTCCCCAGAACTGCCTGTCCCTGGGCCATTTCTGCTTTAACTGGGAAGGTTGAATCATCCAGAATCTTGTCACAGGTTGGCTCTGGACCTGTCCTTGTCCTGCAGTGCCTGCCAGGAAGACATTTAGAATGAAGGAGAAAACTGTATATCCTCCAGTCTCATCATTTGTTTCAATGAAATGGCTTTAAAGGTTAAAGCACCAGGTTTGAAAACACCCAGCAGGTCTGGAACCAAAAAAGCTACGAAATAAATCCCTCATCTCTTCTAGGCCCAGTAATTCCACTGTATGCACTTAAAGACAGCCTGATCTTGTAGATTAAGAGATTTATAGGTAAGAGCTACGTTCTAATTCTCCTGTTTGGTGAGAAAAGGGGGTTTGGTCCCAGGTTGATCATCAGTTCTCCAGAAAGCACTGAGCTGTAGCCAAATCCACCTCTCATTTGGACAAAATGACTCCAATATAACTAAATTCATATGGTGTAAAACGATCTGAACATAATCTCTTAACCAGAGGAAATAAAAATCCGATCTGAACACGTGCAAGGGAAAATCATTTCTGTGCTTCTCAAGCACTCACAGCAAGGATTCCTTCTACTTTATGCATTTGGGGAATGACAAGTGGTTTTGCAGCCACAAAAACTGGAGGCTGCATTTACTTTAATGTCTAAAAAATGCAAGAAGAAGATGTGGAGGGGTTCTGCAAGTACAGCTGGTTTAGTGTTGCTATTTTAGTACCCACCAGGCGAGACTTCACTCTCTTGGGAAGCTCTTCCTCCAAGGTATAAATATCTCCACGCTTCACCATTAGCTGAGAACCATCTTCAAACTCGACCTGCAGGGAGGCAGAAGATGAAATCACAACTTGGCCTCTACGTTTCCAGCCCTAGAATGGTCCATTCCCAGCCTGTCCCTTCGGGGAATACCAAAGGAAGCATCGGGGGCCAGATCCCACGGATGATCTCGTTCTCGGCACTGCAGGTCTCCAGGATTGCTCTGGAATGAGAATTCCCAAGCTCTGCTAAGGATGCTGAACCCACAGAGTGCTGTTTTCAGTGCTGTTCAGGCACCTCTGTCTTACCCAGCCCAAGTGCTCCAGAGATCCCAAAATATCTGTACCCCAGCTGGCCCAGCACCTCTGTTCCCCCCTCTCCCACTACATATTCCTACTGATTTTTTGATTCAAATCCTGAAAAAAAACCAGCAGCTTTTCACCTATAACAAAAGCAGCCCTGTATTCAGGCCAATATGGTAATAAGAACTTCTTTCATCTTAAACAAAGCATTTTCACAGGTCACAAGGAAACAATTCCAGCTACTAAAGTACATTTGTATTTCAACCAGCAGAAATAGTCAGCCAGGTACAAAAAACTCCTCCCCCATCAACCCTTTTTTTGCTAAGCACTGATTATACCATGAATTATGCATCAGATGTTCCAGGAACGTTTATTCAAGGAAACGTGCACAGCAAAATGTTAAAACTATTAAAAGTTTTTTAAGAGATTCTTATTTCCTTTGCTCAAGACTTTAATACAGTTTTCTGGATAAAGCAGAGGGACACAGATCAGAGTTCAATAGGGGTGTCAGGTTCAGCCTGGACAAACTCAGAAGGAACAAAGCATCTGTGCTCCCAAATCCTCCTCCTGCTCTGTTTGGCTCCAGCAGTTCATTCCTTACACAGGCTCAGCGTTCCCATCATGGAGCAGCATCCAGAGCTGGGATAAACGTGCAGGTGGGACCCCAGGCCTTGGAAGGTGAGCCCTTCTGGAGGGGTTCAAGATGCTACTTTACTTTTTGCCATTTATTTCCACTTATTATTCCCTTTATTATATCCCACTTAGTCCCTGGTTTTGCAGAGCCCCCCTATGGAACAGAGTCAGAAGGGAATGGGAATTACAAGGTGTAAGAGCCAAGGCACCAGCAGATCCCTGTCTGCCTTTTCCATGCCATGAGCTCAACCTGTAGGAGAAAGGTTACAAGTTCCAGGACAGTCATTTGGCCTCAATTTTTTAAAAAATATACACATCTAATCTTAGCAGGCTGGAGATGGGAACTGCAAAAAAAGCCAGGTCTAAAATGCAAAGCTAATCCCTGCTGCCTTCCCCAAACACACTTCTTTCACAGCAAAACTGGGGTTGTGTTTCTAAATGTAATCCTGCTGCACAGTATGGGCAGAGGGAAGCAGTGTGGAAGACTATCCCCATGGAGGAGAGCTCTGCTCACAGGGAACTGCATGACTGGAAAACCACAGGCTCCTTGGGAATATATTCCTGTCACCTGGCACTGTCCACTTCAAAGGAGAAATCCAGGAGAATTTCCTTTGCTGTGATTAAACTGGAAAGCATGGAAAACCATACAGCTTTATGGAGCTCTATACTGTCCTTATTCAGAACCAGGGGTACCTCAGATCACATCTCTGAGGGATTTACAGCCACTACCCACCCAAAAACCACTGGGAGCTGCCCAGGGGTTATTGTGCTCTTCCAGACACAAAACACTGTGTGCAAAGTCTTGCCCAGAGAATTTGTGGCTGCCCCATCCCTGGAAGTGTCCAAGGCCAGGTTGGAGCAACCTGGGATAGTGGAAGGTGTCCCTGCCCATGGCAGGGGGTGGAACTGGATGGGCTTTAAGGTCCTTCCAGCCCAAACCATTCTGGAATTCTGTGATTTCATGTGGAACTACATTGGAGCTGCTCAGCTCCAGCCATCACTTTTGGCCTGATCTCTATGGAAAAAGGCAAATTTGTTTTACATTTTAAAAGCAGGTACAGTCTAGACGTGTGTCTATCCCTCCATCCACGTTCTGCCACAGAAAACCTCTCCCCTGACCCTGTTCAACACCCTATTTCTCCTTACCCTCCCAGCAGCATTAATTTCAGGAGGAAAATTCTCCTTCATGACCAAGTGTTCAGCACCAGGGAGCTGCACAGTGCCAGGAACCATCAGACACGCTGCCATGAAGCCCCTGGCTCCTCTGCCACACTCACCTGGTAAATCTGACTGATCTGGGCTGCAATGAACTTGGCCTTATAGATGATCCCATCCGTCCACTGCAGCTGAACCAGCTCCCCCTCCAGAGGGGGTCCCATTTGGATGCAGTCCCTGCTCTGAAGACAGAGGGAAACAGGTCAGAGAGACACCACCACCAAAGCTCAGGAACTAGAGAGGTGTTCAAACCACTGCCCAAGGAAGCTGCTACACAGCACTACAATTAGGTAGAAGAGAAGTTGCTGCCCTTGGGATTAATTGTGGGCATCTCAAACCAAAACAGGAATGACAGCACCCAGTTCTAGGACATTTCTCATTGCAAATCCCAAAACATCAGATCTGCTGTATCTCAAAAACAAGCAGGGCAGCTCAGTGAATCAGTGGCACAATCAGGAAGGCAATGCATGAGTTGACAAATCAGCCTCTTTGAGATTTTCCCTCTATTAAGTGAACTCCCTATTCCGAGGCAGAAGCAGCTCACAGACAATCTGCTTCCCTCATGAATCACACTTGTCAGTTGAAAAATAAGATTATTCAACCACAAAATAAAGAGGATGAAACTTAAAACAAACACTGCTTTCTGTGAAGTCATCTGCATTCAGCAAAATCATATCTTTGTCAAGGAACCAAAAAAAAATAAATGAGATAATGTCAGAAACAAGAACTGCAATGAAGAGCAGGACGAGATTTTCTAAGCAAGAAGCGACTTGACTTTTTTAATTTTAATTTTTTTTTTTTTTAAATTTACTTTGCTGTTCCAGCCCAGAGCACACAAGAGGAAGGCACAGATCACACTTGGCACTCATCTATAAAGTCACAGTCTCCACAGAGCCGCTTACAATGATGCTTTCGGGGTAAACGTTGTCGCTGTAGGAGCCGTCGTCGAAGTTGACTTCGTAGAAGGTCTGTGTGGTTGTGCCGATCACTTTGCACCGGTAGTAGAGCCCATTCCGGTTCTTTGTGATCACAGTCTGCCCCAGGGCCACCTCCCTTCGGAATGGGACCTGTGGGAGAGGGAAAAGGGAAACATCTGCACCCTGCAAATGGAAAAGCTGCGTCAAAAATATCACAGAACCGTGGAATGGGTTGGGTTGGGAGGGAACTTCAAGCTCTGGGAGGTCGGGAACAGGACCCTGGGCAATGGCCTGGAGTTGTGTCAGAGGAGGTTTAGACTGGATCTCAGCAAAAGATGCTTCTCCCAGAGGGTGGTGGGCACTGCCCAGGCTCCCCAGGGCAGTGGGCACAGCCCCAAGGCTGGGACACAGGAGGTGACTCTTGGGGTGGGTCTGGTGCAGGACCAGGAGCTGTACTCGACGATCCTTGTGCGTTCCTTCCAACTCAGCCTATTCTGTGACTCTGTGACTCTACAATCTAAACCCCCCCCCAAAACAACCCAAAAGCCCCCAAAGCCCAAGCCAGAGCCCTACATTCTGGTTTGCTGCTTTGTGCTTGAAGCAGGTGATGGACACCACGTAGGGCCAGTCGTCCGGCTCCATGGGCACTCCGGCCGCGTGCGCGCACGTGACGTGGAAGGACGTGGAGCAGTGCTCGTAGGAGCACTGGATGCAGGCACCCGACACCTTCTTCATCCTCTTCCGACAGTAGACACATTTCTGGAAAGAAACAGAGGTTCTGGGGTTATGCAGACAGGCAACAGATCCAATGGGATGCACGGCACGGGTGTCTGTGGGATGTGTCCAGGGAGTCACGGGCAAAAACAGTGTTTGGTGTCAGCAGAGATTGGTTCCACACTGACAGAATTGTCTGTAGACACCTCCCTAGAACCACTTGGAAGCCAAAAACCTGGGGGAAACTGGGCGAGGGGGAACTTGTGGGACTAAGTCAGGGGGA
>JAWWES010000082.1:551953-569305 GCA_035583135.1 Lophotriccus pileatus
AACTGGGCGAGGGGGAAGTTGTGGGAATAAGTCAGGGGGAAAAAAGTCACAGGGAAAATTCACGGTGCGGGGGAAAGGGGGGACTTGTGGTGGGGGAGAAACTCAGGGAGAAAAAACTTAGCGGGGGGAAAAACCTGGGCGGGAAACTTGGGGGAAAACTCAGGGGAAAAAGAATTGGAGAAATAAATCGAGGGAGAAAAAGTCCAGAGGGAAAAAGTCTGGGGAGAAAAACTCAGGGGGAGAAAAACTCAGGGAGGAAAAACTCAGGAGGGAAAAAACTCAGGAAGGAAAAAACTCAGGGGGGGAAAAACTCAGTGGGGAAAAAACTCATCATTCCCTTGGCCATGCCAGCACCTCCCATCCCTCAGCCCTCCAGAGCCACACTGAGCAGTGACTTAAGCCCAGTTTAAGGCTGTTCACTCGAGGGTTCAGAGAATGGGAGGGCAAAGCAGGCAAAGACCCCTCAGTGTCACCAGAGAACTGCTCCAACTCCATCCTCACGCTGCTCAGACACAGGAATGTACCCCCATTGACTCCTAAATCAGCTGGATCGTCACAGATGTGCTGCTGGAAGATGATGTTTCCATTTTTTGAAAGAACAGAACACAATAACTGGGGAGTAATTCGCCCCATTATATTTAATGGAACATTCTATCGATTAGATCTAATAGAATGTAATTTCATAGAATGGAACAAAAATATTGTGTGTTTATTTTCGATGCATAAGCCTATCAACCATAAATATTTTATTGGCATCCGTGGCAGATGAGCCACTGTAGGTAATTCAGGCAGTTTTGCAAACAAAAGAAATAAAAACATTGCACCAAACACCAGAATTGGGGGGGACGGGGAAAGGTCTGAAATCGTTCAGTAATTTTTACACTCCTTTTCTGCAAAGCAGATCCAGTTATTAGGTAAATCAATGTAAGATGTGTGACTATTTTAAAAAGAAATTACATTTTTCAAGAGGTAAAAATCCTAAGCCTGATGGCACTGAGAGTTGGCAGCGAGCACGAGGTGTGGTAGGAACAAGATAACACTTCCTCAACTCCCTAAACCAGCACCAATTCTTGTTTCCAGGCCCTCAAAAATACAGAAAAGCAGATCTTGGGAATCCCAACCAAAAGAAGTTTAAGTTGGATGCTTGCATAATGTTCCCAGGGAACTACTGGGAAGATCATTCTTAGTTTTAGTATTTCCAGTTTAGGGAATCTGTCACTGATCATCAAATCCCAGACTGGTTTGGGGTGGAAGAGACCTTAAGGATCATCTCATCCCACCCCCTGCTGTGGGCAGGGACACCTTCCACTATCCCAGGTTGCTCCAAGCCCTGTCCAACCTGGCCTTGGACACTTCCAGGGATGGGGCAGCTTCTCGAGAAGGCAAATCAGGGCAAAATTAATGTCACCCACCAGACAAATGTGCACTTTACTTGTTAAAATGAACAGCCCATATAAATAAAATACTGAGGAATATCAGATGTCCATGAATCTCAACATACAGCTGTGTAAGTTATTTATTACAAAACAAGAATTCCATATAAAAGGAGGAGCAGGAATTTTTAGTGCCTGTTTCCAGCTGGCCATCCCCAAAACACAGCCCAGCTTGCTCCAGCCACTGTCCCCTTCCCAATCCATCCACTCATCTGAACATAAATGTCCTATAAATACATTAGGAATGATGGATTCATTTTGTCTCTGCAGCACCTGATGTCCAACAGAGCCCTCCTTCCCTTCTCCCCCTCCCCAGCCTCTCCTTCTCCTCACTGCCATTAAAACACTGCTCAGACTCTGCACCAGGACAGAACACACAACCTAAATTTTAAGATCCATATGAATTACTGCATCCCATAGGATTGGGAATGTAACACAAGCTGCCTGAGATCACACAATAAACCAACACAACCCCCAGAAGCACAAGTTCAGTCTGTTTCTAGATCTGAGCCATCTTAAAAGTGCAACCTCAAAAAAACCTCAAAGGGTGGTTCCATATTATAAACTATTCATATAAAATATAGACTGCCAGATATAAAATAGAAACTGCCAAATTTTAATGTTTGATTTGAGTTCTCACAGCTGAGAGCAAAGGTTCCACTGCACTCACTACAAACCACTGACAAGACAAAAAACATTCCAGTGCCTTTAAACTGACAGGGAGTAGGTTTAGAGGAGATTCTGGGAAGGAATTCCTCCCTGGAAGGGTGGGGAGGCCCTGGCACAGGTTGCCCAGAGAAGCTGTGGCTGCCCCATCCCTGGAAGTGTCCAAGGCCAGGCTGGAGCAAACTGGGATAGTGGGAGGTGTCCCTGCCCATGGCAGGGGGTGGCACTGGATGGGCTTTAAGGTCCCTTCCAACCCAAACTATTCCACGATTCTCTGATTCCTTCTCCAAGACTCTCTCTCTTCCTTGAAAGCAAGAGATGCCAAAGAAAAGGAGATGTGTTATTCCCTCTCTCTGTACAACATCCCCCCTCCCTGCCTGGGCTCTCTATGAAATGAGCCACGTTCCTTCCTGTGATTTAACTGAAGTCAGTTTGTTTACACCGAAGATTAATTTGGCCTTTTTTACACAAATGAACAAAAACCAGGAAATTCAAAGCCAGAGCCTCAGTGCTGCCAGAACGTGGGTTTAGCCTTTAATAAGCTGAGCCTTTATCACTCTGCAAACCATGTTCCAAAGGCAGATAAGCACCAGGAAAGTGCACAGCAGGACACGGCCCGAGAGCCAGTCAATAGAGATCCCATTATTAACCTGTCAATGCCCAACTGTCCCAGCAGCACAACAACTGCTGATACACGGGGGGCTCAAGGGAGCAATAACCCTCCTGGATCAGGAATCTGCCCTTGCTGATGCAAACAGGATTTTTCCAAGGGAAAGGATTAGCACACACCTAATGCCGCCCGCGTGCCAACGCAAACTCCGTGGGGCAGGCAGAAGAGCTGCCACGGTGAGTGGGATGTTCAGTGCAAACAGGATCAAAAAGTAAAGAGAAATGTGAGTTCCAGTGAGCCTGAGGTATAGAGAATGATGGAAAAGGTAAAAATTCTCCCCTGGGAGGGCGGGGAAGGGCTGGGATGGATTTCCCAGAGAAGCTGTGGCTGCCCCAGCCCTGGAAGTGTCCAAGGCCAGGTTGGAGCAACCTGGGATAGTGGAAGGTGTCCCTGCCCATGGCAGGGGTGGAATAAGATGAGCTTTAAGGTGCCTTCCAATTAAAGTGTTCTGTGATTCTGTGGAAATGCAGAAGATCTGGATGTGTGGGAGATGGGATGGACAGAAACACCAGTGCCAAGAGCTGTGGCAAAGCAGCACAGGGAGATTTAAAGCCGCTTTCTGTGGGAGGGAAAAGAGAAGGTCTAAACCACAGGAGAGAAATCTTCAGAATAAATGCACACCAGAGAGTCAGGTCACAGCTGAGAGTAAGAAATGGGCTGTCTCCTGCATGATGAACACTGCAATTCATTTACTCCACTGAGGAATGACAGCTAATTATTCCAAATTTCCACGTCATAAATAATTTACGTGCGAGGGCCTGTAATATGCCATCAATCAGGGAGCACGGAAACTGCATTCCTGAAAATGATGCCATACCCACAAATGGACTGCAAAGTCTGCTTGAACAGGGAGACCTGGTACAAGCTTAAAGAACAGGATACACCTTTAAGAGACTACTGCAGTGACTTGGTACCTCAGCTCTCTCTCACAGTAACTTAAAACAATACAAACACATTAAAAAAATCAAATAATAATCATGGATAAACCCTACCCCCTTTTTCCTCCATTACCTTCATCTATTCACTTCAACTGTCCTCAACCTTCACATCATCCCTTCTCTCCTTCTCCATCTTTTTCAGCCACAAAGGTCACCTCTCCAATTTTACCCAGCACTGCATCAACTCCATCATTCCAAAGTCATCAGATCCAACACCAGCACCTTTTGGTCACCCTCAGTTTATCTTCCTGAATGCAGCTGCTCACCTCCAAAGCACAGACACCTCCCAGCTCCTCCACTGACTCCTCATGGGCTCCATGAATTACCTGCAAATTCCTACAAAGACTCCTAGAATTCCCCACGGTGGTTCAGGAGTGTTTCTCCACACAGTTGTATCCAATTTAAATTTCCTTTGTACTTCACACCCCACCTCACTGCTGCTGCTGGAAGTACCTCTGCCCCTACATTCTGCCCTCCAAATTAATTGTTTAATCTTTATCACCTAGTTTATAACCCTAAAACTTTCCAAGTGAAGGGCTTAAAGCCAGGTTTTGGCTTCTGAGCTACAAGCCAGGCTTTGGCTACCATCAGCAAAAGGAATGTGTGCCTGTAAATCCCAACACTGGACTGTGTAAGTCAAGGTACTTCATACAAACATTCTCTACCTCCCCTGAGACAGCAAGAAAACAGGAGGTGGAAATGGAATCCAACAGTGAACAAACCAAACAGAATTCCTTTCCAGAGCTCAAGGAGCATTTGGACAATGTGCTCTCAGGCACAGGGTGGGATTCTTGGGGTTATCCTTTGCAGAGACAGGAGCTGGACTTTGAGGATCCTTGTGAGTCCCTCCCAACTCAGGATATTCTATGATTCTATGAAAATATGAAGTTTTAATTCAGGAATAAAAGAGAAAGGCGTGCAGCAGGTCCATGCAGAGGCCCAGCCAGCACTTTTGAGCAGAATGAAGCCACAGATCTTGAGGTACATTGACAGTGCTTGGCTCTGCAGGACTGCAGGGCAGCCAAAGAGTTAAAGAATTAAGCCATGTTTCCTTGTGAGGCTCCATTAAGCAATACAAGTGAGTCTTGTGTAAAAGGATTTTAAGTTCAGCGTTACAAGTGCTGGTAATGAAGAGGATGCAGGCTGCAAATGTCAGCTGATCCATAAAGAACCGCCACGGCAAGATTTATCGCCCTCGCATCGCTCTGCTCCAGCACTCCTCCTGAATAATGAATGCTTTTTACATTCACATTTGTGTACAGAACTCATTTGCACAACAGAGAAATAACTCTGGAGGCAGGGATAGATTCTTCCTAATCCCTCAGTCGGGCTCCCTGCTCTAAGGAGCAGCTCTGCTAAGGAATCCATCAGTGCTATCCCATGTATCACTGCTCCGGCACCTTCCCCATCCCACACTGTGTCACCCAGCTGACTTCTGTACCAAAAAAAGCAGCAAAAGCACAATTTATTTTGCAATAACACAGTGTAGTGATGGAGCATTAACTAACATTAAGATTAATTGCTCTGAGCTAGTGAATCATCCATTACTAATCCCTGGGATGAGGCCACGCAGCTGAATAACAACTTGTAGCTGGACTGGTATTAAAATCTTTGCAGTCTCGCCTTACAGTCAGGGTCACAAAATGTTTATTCATTTCTACAGGAGATTTCTTGATATAAAGAGAGAAATATTGTAAAGAAAGATGAATCAAATTAGGGATGAACAAGTCAGCTTCTCTCTAGTCACCACATCCCTTCGCAGTCCCGCTGGGCAGCACTTGGAGTGAATGAAGCTTTCAGGCAGTTTACACCTGACTGCAGGTGGGGAAGGGTCCTGGGCTCTGCCCAGGGTATGAGCACATTCTCAGAGAGTAAAGGCACATCTGGAAATCACAAGCTGTTTGTGTGTCAAAACACCAAGACAGTGCTCAGCAGTTATCAAAAGCTGCAGCTTCCCAGAGACTTTGTTTGGAAACAAGAGCGAGATCACCTCCGATCTCAGCTCCTTTATGAACCCACACAAATGTTTTTTCTGTCTAGTTACAGCTTTTTTCCTCTGGCTCTTGTTCCCAAACACTCTCCCCAGGTAAGAGACACCCACCAGTTTCCATCTCTGCTCTGGAATAGCACTGATATCCACAGGATGACGCTCTATTACATTGAGGAAACGGGCCTCGGGGACAGCAATAGCACAGATTACATGGACCCACCTGGGGAACAAAGCAAAGAGACAAATCAGAGGCTGCCATTAGTTGAATTAAATGCTCAGGAGGGCAGTTAACATTTCCCTGCCTCCCTCAGCATCAAGGCATATTTATATGGCTTGGCAGCCTTGGCAACGTTACCGACTGTTAATTACGGTCGCACGAGGTAAATGTCTCTGCAACCATGGGGATAAACCTCCTTGTGCATCTGATTTTGCATGATACTAAACATTCTCTGAGAAGACTTTTCTCTGAGAAACAACCACATTCAACAAGTGTTCTGAACCTCTGCTATGGAGCACCTGGTGCAGTGTAAGACAGCACAGTCACTCAGGCTCATCCTCCCATGTGAGGAGCTGTTACCTCCAGAACACCAAAACTCGCTGGTACACTGAGCACTAAGGCCCAATTCACAACAGCAGGAGATTAGGATGGCATGTGGAAGGAAAATATCCTAAAACACAACACTCACCGCCCATCAGTGGTCATCTGAAGAGCTCCTCCCCTGAGATTGCACAGGCAACATTCCTGCAGGAACACAACTCCTTCAGAACCGGGCTGGAAAGCTCGGTCCATCTCCCCCCCAGAAATGACCACACCCCATCTGGGGTGTCACAGGCAAACTGCACCCTTCTCCCACCACCCTTCTCTGCAGAGGTATCTGAACCACTCCCAGAGTATCCTGTGGCAACTGCCTGGTGTCCAGAGGGGCAGGTCCTTACCGCTGCCCACGCGTTGGCTGAGCACCGCGAGCAAGACCAGCTCTCATTCACCAGGTCTGGACGAATTCCGTAACAGCCTGAAAGAAAACAGTTATACCCTCATTAGGTCAGAGTTTTCACAACTTATCTGTGGTATGGACTTGCTGACTTTTCACTTAGAAGCATCTTTCAGAGCAGGTGCAGCATTTGGATGGCTATGTCCAATAGGCTCAGACTAAAGTCTGAGGGGGCAGAATTTGGGATCAACAGGTCTAAAAATAAACAAAAAACCCACATACAGGAAACTCTCGACATGTTTTTTCACTTTTCTAACAGGACTTTGATCCTTCAGGCAGGAACTGGGTTTCAAAGCGATGCTATCACTGCTGGAAGGCACTCACACATTAAAACAGGTAAGGCCACTGAATTTTGGCAAGACTGAAGCAATTGTCTTTGCTACATGGTGTTAAGAGGAAGGACAAACCCAATAATACTGCAAGGAAATGAAATACCTGCATTTCACATATTTAACAGTATTTAATTTATGGTTATATGAAGTGTTAGAAGCATCTGATTTTACAGAGCATCAACTACTGTAACATGCAAGCACCAAATCCTCCTACAGCAACACCAAAATAGTAAAGTGGCATTAAAGCCATAATAAAGACAGAGAAATAGGAACAAAAAAGTCCCTAAAATTCTATAAAAGGCATTGAGGTTTGTCACTGAAAACAATGGGGAAAAGACACAGAAATAGTTTGGAAGAAGTGGATCTATGTGATTCCTGCAAGCTTGTAAAGAGAGTGGAAAACTAAATATAAGCATCCCAAATAGCACACAGCTCATCCCACCCAGCCTTTACCTATCCTAACAAAACCCCATCCAGCCTTCACCTATCCTAAAAAGCTGAACAGAAAGTTTCAGCTGGGAACAACAATCTCAAATTACTGAATTAAACTTCAAAGGAGTCATTCAGAAAGCACTGGGATTGCCACCATAACCTGATTTATAAATATCATCCACTTAGCCAGATAAACAGCACGTCAAAAAAAGTCAATACTATGGATCTGCAGCTGTTCTCCACAGCTGAGATCTCTTTTAATCATATGGCAAATCAGGAAAGCAGATTCCATCCAGTCCTAGAACATGGGCAGGGTGTTCAGTCCAAAAACTGGGCTGAGACAGAATCAGACTCTGAGCTGGAACACTGCTGGACCTCCCAGAGGTGGGGAACAGCCTGGGATTTCTGTGTGGATTTCTTCCTCCAGCACCACAGGCAGCTGGAATGTGGGATCTGAGAAAAGGAGACTGAGGGGAGACCTTATTGCTCTCCACAACTCCCTGACAGCAGGTTGGAGCCAGGAGGGGGGTCGGGCTCTTCTTCCACATAACAAGTGACAGGACGAGAGGAAACACCTCAAGCTGTGCCAGGGGAGGTTTAGATGGAAAATTGGGAAAAATTTCTTCATGGAAAGGGTTGTGAAGCATTGGTACAGGCTGCCCAGGAAAGTGGTGGAGTCACCATCCCTGGAGGTGTTCAAACAACATGTGGATGAGGCACTTAAGGACGTGGTTTAGTGGTGAACACGGGGAGGGGGGTGTTGGGGTGACTGCTGGACTTGATTGTAAGGGTCTTTTTGAACTTTAATGATTCCATGAGGGAAGAACAATCATATTTACTGAGCCCCAGACTGTCCCATAAGGACAATTTTAGCAGACCAAGAAAAATATGCTCTTTTTATGGATTTTGTCAATGCCTCAAAAGCCCAGAAACCTTCCCAAAACCTTCCCTCTCCGTCTGTTCCGGCTGCTGCCGTAACCCAGCACAGTTTGTGAGGACACTTCTCAAGAACACTCAGGCTGCCAACTGGTTTTACAGCACAGATTAGCCAAAATACACCTCTCAACACTGCAATCCTGCAATAAAAGCAAATGGATCCTCTGCAGCAAAGTCAAAGGGATGTCACAGACCCGGAGCACAAACAGCGACAAGGAAATGAGAACACGCTGGAGACTCCATCAGATTTAAGGTCCGTCCTGTCCTCAAGGGGAGGGCACAGCCAAGAGAAAAAGCTGCATTTCTCTACACCCTGAGTGTGCAGATTAACATCATCTTGCCCACATCCCTCTGTCCCTAAATAGAATTTGGCCACTGAAACCATTTTGATAGACTGGACTATTGCAGACATATGGATGGACAAGATGCAGCATCTCTGATTGCCACAGAGGCCACAATTTGGGAAGTAAGAAACATCCTCACTCTGCTTATTAGCCAGGAATGACCACAATCAGGGATTCAGCACAGAAATAAAAGTTGCCTTCCAGTTCTCTACCAGAGCCAGCCCTGCTGGGCTGCATGGGGACCTGCAGGCTCTAAAATTGGAACAACAAAAGTAATTCCAGCTGATGCAAGTCAAATAAGATTCCCCATCTGTCAAGATCAAACAGCTGAACAGTAATTCGTCACATCTCCTACGAGCCCAAATGTTAACTGGATGTTGTACAATCCACACTGAAGGTACACACTCCACCAGGATTAATCAGATCTTCTTTTAGACATAACTATCAGGGAAGCAAACAGACATATGTTCCCTTTTGTAATCAAGGGCCATTACTACAAACAGTATCACAGGCACTAATAAAATGTATCTCCAGCTCCTCCATAATCTCTGCTGCACGCAGGAACAATACAGCCTCACCCAGCAGAGCAATATTGGGAGGAAATATTTGACAGAAAAGAGTGCAATAAGCCTTGTGAGCTCTGTTTTATTACCAAAAAAATGAAAGATATCAAAAGAAAGAATCTTTTCTGTGAGACAGGAAAAAGATCAGCCAACAAAACAACCCCTAAAAGGAATGTTGGTGTGATTTTTTTAAGATCAGTGGCTGCCAAGGTGGACTTGAATATACAGATATACCTTCTAGTGGAAGGTGTTCCTGCCCATGGCAGGGGGTTGGAAGTGGATGATCTTTAAGGTCCCTTCCAACCCAAACCATTTTGATTCCAGAATAGACAAAAAAACAGAAGTGACAGGTGTAGCAACCCTGGAATTCAAATACAAGCAACACACAAATAAACTTGGGAGCTTCCCAGTGCCCACAAGGCTTTGGGAAGGAGGGAACACTCACTAGCGTGAACCTGCAGGCAGCATTTGGCACAGGATATCAAGGGACTGGTTCCATCCTCTCCAATATAGGAATTTGAAGGAAGGGGCTCTGTGTTTTCCCCACTTGAGGTAAAGCACATCTCTGGGATCAGGGGCTTGGTCTTCTGTCCACACTTGGAAAGGTGGATGTAAGAGGATGGCTCCCCCACGGAGACTGGGACAGCTTCCTTATCCACCTGTAAGGACTGGGAGAGAAAATGTCAGCACATGGAATCACCTCTTCCCTGGGCACAGTTTAAACTTTCAAGGCTGAGCACTCCCCTTGCAAAAATAACCCACCCAACACCTGCCACCAGACAGCCAAAAACTGAGCCTTAAACCCTGATTCTCCCAGGCACATCCCACCCCTGCCTTGCTCCTCTTCCTTAGGCCTCTCCTGGGACCTGTCATTTGTTTGGAAAGCTCCAAGAAGCTTTAGAATAATGAGCAGCTTCTCCTGGTTTTCTTCTGTAAAAAGCTGAATTCCTAAATTGCAGCTGAAAACACCAAGGAAAAATAAAAAGGAAAATCTTATTTAAAGCAAGACCTTCCCTCCCCCCTCTCCCATCCCTCTGGCATCCTTCCCTGCTCTTCCTGCAAGAATTTCTCCTGAAGGACATTTCAAGGTTTCTGGTAGAAGCCAGAGTTAAAAGCAATGGATTAAACCAGCCCAGCTGCACCCAGTTTTCCTCAGAACCATCAAACAACATCCAGCAATCAGAACAGATATTTTATTTTCAGTCTCTATAATAAATCAAGGAGATTTTATTGAAGGAGGGGGGAGGTGGGTCCTGCTTTTCTCAGAAAAAGCTTCCAACACACACACACAAGGAATCTAAGGCACATATTCCTGGTGGACACACAAAGCCAAATCTGGCTTTCTGTGAGAACAAATCAATACCCAACTGAGCAAATGACTAATTCATCTGATGAATTTTGCCTTTCTGCTCATAACATCTCCCAGAGCATATTGGTAGTTTCCAAAAGAGATGATGGATGTGCTTACTCAGTAAATTTTTATTTTGTTGCTTGTTTGCATATATTCAGCAGTCTGGGCCCGTGCTGAAACACGAGCAATCACGTGCCTGATGTGGCAGAGTTTTCTGCACAAAACAGTGTTTGCAAAGCTCTTTAAATGTGTGATTTTAAAAAATGAACACTGAGAAAGGCAGAGAAGCCAGGGGAAAAAAAATAAGCCCAAACCAAAAAGGCTGTGCCAAATCCAAACACTTTTCTTTGGGGTGCAAATTTGTAGGGGTCTGTCTTTATTATAAATGTCTACATCCTAACTTATCCATGTGAGCAGTATCAGAGGTTTAGATTAGACATTAGGAAAGATTTCTTCATGGGAAGCATTGGAACAGGCTGGAGTCATCCCTGGAAGTGTTCAAAAAACATGGGAATATGGCATTGATTTAGTGGTGGACACAGTGGTGGGTCTGGACTGACAGTTGGATTTAATCTTAGAGGTCTTTTCCCAGTTTAATAATCCCATGTGAGGAATTACCTGGTTGTAGGGGTAGAAGAGGGTGCAGACAGCACAGTATGGCTCACTCAGGGCAGCAGCTGCATTGAATTTCCTTTCAGCTGGGAAATTAAGTGCTTTATTCTTCCACTGGAAGGAAAGTAAAGATTTCAAAGCCTCTGGATCGCTCATATCTTCCTCTCCAGAAAACGGGAACGTTTCTAGAACCAAAGGACAAAAAAACCAAACAATGGACAGTCAGTAGAGGTAAAAGAGTTTATAGATAGAAGAGGTGGAATGGCAGCAAGGCTGAGTTAAACAGCTCATGTCTCAACAATACAACAAATAAAAACATTCAGCTCATCCGTGGTTCCTCATGTGCCTTAAATACCCCCCCTTTGCTCTCCCCACACCCCCTCTGTCAGAGCTCTGCCAGGTGCTGCTCCTGCTAATTAGTTTGCTAATTCTTTATTTTCATAAACCTTCAAAAGGCCCTTGGCATTTCAGGATTAAATCACTGCAGAATCCATTTTTGGGGGGGAGGGGGCAAGTTTTTTACCCTTCCTTAGGAAGGAAATTCGAGTCACTGTGAGTGTTAAAGAAATTTTCCACACAAGACTAAGTGTAAATCACTCCCTGCATCACCAATCTGCAAAGTTTCCAAGAGAACAGGGAACTCAAAAACATCTTGGTAGAACATTATCCCCAGAGCACAGCACATTAAACCAAATTGTTCACTGCTTCACTGTTAATTACTAGAAATAAGCAGTTAATGTTCTGCTCTACAAGTCTTAAGTCTCCTCCCCAGTTCTCCCTCCCTTTGAAGATTTTTTGACTCTCAGGTTACCTGAAAGGATAAAAGGAACTTGGAGTAAAACATTAATGGCTGAGTTCACATCTCAGATTTAAAATGTTCCCCTCAACTAATCTAATCTATAATTGCCAGACGATGTGGAAATTTGATTGTGTTTAATTAATCACTCCTCTTTGTGAGGTGATGGATGCTGTCTGTGTGGCTCTGTCATACTTCAAACGAGGGTTACTTCCTAAAAAGTGCCTTTTCTTTTTAAGACATGAGCCAGAAACCTCACGTTTCTCCAAATTTTAGTTGAGGCACATCAGGTGACAGGCAGGGATTTATGATACCAGAGAAATCAATGAAAGCAGTATCCTAATCCAGAGTGACAGAGGAGGAGAAAAAGGGAATGACTGCTGTGTGTTATCACCTTCTCTTCTCCCAGGATGGACCCTGGGGGACACACAGCTCCTGCACTGCAAGTAGAAGGGACAAACAATTTGCCTGGACTGAATCTTAGTGTAGCATGTGCATCCCCTTAATTTACAGGCTCACTGTTCCTCTTGGAGATCATCCTGGTACATCATTCCCTAAAAAAGCAGGGACTGCAGAGAGCTGCTTCTGCTCCCTGGTGGGGAGGGAAGAATCTGTTTGATCAGCCCAGTAGGGCTGTAAATCAGTCCCCAGGAAATGCCAGCTTTCACAAGAGCTGCTCCTGCTCCAGCAGCCAAGTCCCCAAACACCATCCAACAAGTCAAGGCAGTGGGAAGAATCTGCCTAATGAGGACCCTCCAGCACCAAGCTGGCTGCAAGGTCTCACACCAAAAGGTAATGAGTCTCTGCTGCCTCTCAGCTCTTCAATCCACCTTACACACACCAGACATCAAAGGCATCCTCCTTGGTGAGGAGAGGGGTGTTCAGGATAGCCCCTTCCTGCAGGAGGCTTCTCTGAAACCAATGGATATGTTCTCTGAAAGGGAGTGAACAGGGAAGGTTTGTCCTTTGGAATGAAGGAGCTGTGAGTAGGGACTGGCAGCTGCACCCACGTCCCTGCCCCAGCACACAGAATTTACTGTGGGCTTCTCTATCTTCATGGGAAAGACCTCAAAGTGGAAAATCACACCACAAAACAGAGTGAGAGGTAAGAGTCTTCTTTTTATCCCCCCCCTTGGTCCAGACTGTTGGGGCATTCACAGGGACTGGAATGTGGGAAAAGAGGAATCAGTGATGTGCAGTTAAACACTGATAGACTTTAACTCTCATTTCTGCATCTGCCAAGAAAAGTTGGGCCCCAACACTGACATGAATTAAAAGCCACTAAAAGTTTAGAATTAACTCTCCCCACACACACACAAGAGCAGACCTGACCTCCAAGGGGAACAGATCTCATTCCACTCCAATATCTAACACGGCACTTTTCCTTTAAGATGCAATTTTCTGTGAACTCTCTTTTCCCTTTGCCCAAAACGCTGCCTCACTCTGCAGCCAGCAAAATATTTCTCTTGAGAGAAAAAAAAGGGTGGGAGGTGAGAAGGGAACACCTCCCACGGAGGAGTTTTGTTTCCAGCTGGGTTATCCAAATGGGAACACGCTGCATTTTCCACCAGTTAAGTGTAACACACACGGTTTCAGGGCACCCACTTATGGTAGTGGCTTCAGGAATTTTGTGGATCAGGCAAGACAAACATTCCTGGTGGTGCTCACTCACCCTCATCGCTTGAGGCCTCCTGTTTGACCACGGACAGTGGGGAGCGGGTTGGGGGTTTGCCCAGGGGGTGACGGCGACTCTTTTTGATCTCCATCTTCATCTTGGAGAAAGCAGAAGCAGTCTGGAAGGAAGCAGAACAAGCTGGATGGGCATCCCAAAGGAGAGAACAGGACAAGGGAGGCAGAACTCTTGTCATAAAGAGTTCTGAAATTCACACAGCAAACTTTTCACTGCCTTTTGGCTGAAACACTTCAGCTTTCTGAGCCAGTTCCTGTAGCTGATAAAAGCCAACACTAACTCTTCAGAAATTGGGTAAACTGCAGAGTTTTATTTGATTCAGAACAGGCTCAAAACATCTGCAAGCTGCCAATTCCATTTGCTTATGAAAAGTCTGGTCAATCACATACACAGCTGGGAACTCCATGAAAATCATGGATCATCAAATTCTAAAATGGTTTGGGTTGGAAGGGACTTTAAAACATCCAGTCCCACCCCCTGCCATGGGCAGGGACACCTTCCACTAGCCCAGGTTGCTCCAAGCCCCTTCCAACCTGGCCTTGGACACTTCCAGGGATGGGACAACAACTGTGGGCTCCTCTCACTACAACAAGTCATTGCTTCAAACCAGCAAATCTTACAGTGCTCGCTCATGGAAAGCTGCCAATCACTGACCTCTGCAGTGACCTCTGTGCTGGCTGGCTCTGCGTTCTCCTCCTTGCCGGGGATCTCCAGGGGCACCGCCTGCTCCCTCCAGCCCAGGCTCTTCTGGGTGGCGAACTGCTCGAAGGCCTGCTGGCAGGACATGCGCTCCTTGTCAAACACCACCTTCTTGGTCCTGGGCACCACGTAGAGCATGGGGATGATGGGCCTGGGTTTGAAATCCTCCTCCTCCGCCGGCGCCTCCGAGGGCTGGACGATGTTCAGGGGAGCCGGGGGCAGGTTCTTCTGGACGGCAGACGGTGCTGGGGGCACGGCTGGCACCGGTGGCCGCGCTGCCAGCGCCTCCCCCCCTGCCAGCTGCTGCTGGGGGGCCGGGGGAGGCACTGGGGGCCGCACGGGGGGCTGCGGGGCTTGGAGGTGGTGCTGGTGTGGGTGGAAAAGGTGCTTCTTCTTCCTCTCGCCTTTCACTTTCGGAGGGCGGGCCTTCACTTTGCACTCTCCTGTTTCAAGAGAACAGGCAACAGTGAGCTCCTGTGCCAAGAGCCAGTATTTAGTGTTTCCCTCCTTTCAGCAAAGAGCTCCAGTGCTGGGACAACCTGTCCCACCGTGGCACTGTTGCTCTGATACGTCCCATCATGGTATTATTCCTCCAACATCTCCCATCATGACATTATTGCTCTAACATTTCCCATCAGGGTATTATTCCTCTATCATGTCCCATCCTGGCATTATTCCTTTAACATGCTCCATCGTGGATTATTCCTCTCAAACAGGCACGCCCTGAGAGCTGCAGACATGCAGCTGTGCCTCAGCACTGACCTAGAGAAGCCCACGTTACAAAGAGAAGACTTGTGTCATTTCTATGGACTATTAAATTCTTGACTGGAGCAGAAAGGCTGCCAAAATGAATGTTTCCTGGAGGGAAAATATCTAAATCCCTAAGAAACTGGACAGTGTGCCAAAAAACGTGTCATTTACTACATTAGCCCCGACTCTGGATTTCAAGTATTTTATATCAGCAGTCTCCAAAGCTGGGGGCAAAAAATCATCCACTGGGGTGCAGGAAGGAAATATTTTTGTACCGTTAACAAAAGAAAATATATCTTTAGAGCAGTGTTTGCTTTATCTTTAGGTCTTCCTTTTTTAAATCTCTGTTTTTCTGTATGTCTATAATGGACACAGCACAGAAATATAAGTGTTCCTGTGTATTTCTGTGCTATATATAAATATAACTACATAAATAAAGACATACATCAGGAAGTGTGCTCAGATTTTTTTTTGCTGATAAGGAGGTGCAATCAAAAAAGTTTGGAGACCCCCATTCTGTATCATGTTGTGCTAAACCTCTGGTCCTCCCCCATTTGCTGCTCCCTTTATTTGCAAGCACAGCTCTTATCTGGGTATTACTGCTGTGCCAACACGTTCAACAGCCCCAGGAAATGAAGAACTGAACAAAGACACCTGAATCGTTATTACCAGAAGATTCCTGCCATAAAGTCTTTTTAAAAGATGCCTTGAGAGCATAAATCAGGTAGAGCACTGAGCTAAGCCTGTTACAGACACCACACCAGCACTGAGATATCCTTTACACTGTCCTTGTTTCTCCCAGCTCACTGTCACTCATTTTATCTGTGCAGGTCTCTCACACGGCCCTGACAACACTTCTTGAACAGATAAACATCTCAATATCACCATAAAAGGCCCATAAAAGACTTCTCTGCCTCTCTTCCCAATGGAACTCTGTTGTGGGATCCACACACTGATTTTCCAGCAGCAGTTAAAACTCCTGCTGGCCACTGAGGGAGTGTCTCAGGCTAGGACAGGAGCTGCCTTCACCTCTCCCTCTGCAGGGATGTTCCCACTGCCCAGCTCCTCCCTCACTCCACGGGTGGAGTTCCCAGTTCCCCCAAAGGAAGGTAAGTCAGAGATGCTCACAGGGAGATGACAGGGCTCAATTTATTCCAGAGGAGGTTGATTTTCACCTCCAGATGCTGTGACAAAAGGTCATTTCCCATAACAGGATGGGAAGGAAGAGCTGATGACAACCAGAGACAGGTTGTTCACCCCAGTAATGATGTTTCACCAACACCAACCTACCCAGACCCAAACCTGACCAGCCAAGCCCAGTAAATGGAAAACCAGATAAACCATCAGACAAAAATGAGGTCTCTGCAGTAGGAAGGGTGAACAATCCCACAATGAGATCAAGTGCCAATATCCCAGCTGAAATCTTCCAGGGAATACCTCAACCTCAGCATTTCCCAGAAGTCTGCTCTGATGACTTTATTTACACTAACTTATAAACACGGGAACAAGTCCAGCCCAAATAATTATAGCTGTACTTGTGTAGGCAGTCCCTCAGATAAACTGGTTTGTTCTATCACAGAGAAAGGAATATTGAATTTCCTTAGAGAAACAAACACAGTGAATGAAAGGCAAATTGGATTTCTCCCCAGTTGCACAAAACCAGATCATATTTACTCTCTATACACTCTGAGAATTCTCTCCCCAACAACACCACAAATGCCATTCACCAGCTTTATTGACTTCTAAAGGGTAATTTGACAGCAGCTGGCACGTAGAACTGGGCTTAAAAGTCTTTGCATTAAGATGAACAACTGAGTTTGCAAGTGTATCTATAGAATCAGAAGCCAGGGGAAAGGGAGGTAAAATTCCAAGTGCCTATCTGGCTATCCTGATTACTTCTAGGAAGGAAAGGGATCTGCAGGCACAGATCCATTGTAGGTTAATAGAGGAAGGTCTTTCCTGTCCTTTCTCATGCTGGGACATGTGGAGAACACGTGTGACAATGTGGTGTCATGGAGAGAAGAGCTGTGTGTCCAGGGATGATGTGAAATACTGGACAGAGCTCAGGAAAGCTGAGGAGCAGCTGAGGGAGCTGGGGGGGCTCAGCCTGGAGAAAAGGGGGCTCAGGGGGGACCTTCTGGCTCTGCAACTCCCTGAC
>JAWWES010000082.1:569405-584354 GCA_035583135.1 Lophotriccus pileatus
GGGGGGACCTTCTGGCTCTGCAACTCCCTGACAGGAGGGGGGAGCTGGGGGAGGTCAGGCTCTGCTCCCAGGGAACAGGGACGGGAGGAGAGGGAACGGCCTCAAGTGCTCTGGGCTGGGGGACAAGGTGAGATCAAAGGTTGGACTCGATGACCTTGCAGGTCTTTTCCTCAATGATTCAGTGATTCTGTGATATCTTTGAAGCGAAGGGGTTTTGGTGAGGAAATCAAACCACTTCCATAGGGCCCCACACCACAGCTTGGGGCAATGGGATTATAAAAAGATGCCTCGGGAGTCTGCACTTCCTCCATTGCAGCAACATCTCCTGGGATGGGGCAAAGACAGTTAGAAATGGACTTCAGCAACAGAGGGAAGGTTTGTAGGCCGGTCTGCAGGACTCCTGCCAGGCACAGCACCACAGGCAACACCTGCTGACTCACAGGAGATATTTCTGCTGCTCTGCATCCCCAGAGAAGAGCAAAGACTAAAGACTCTCCTTTCTCATGTCCCAAGACAACCTGCTAAGAATTCTAAATATATTAATAGCAACATAATAAATTATGAATGTAAAGCTGAGTCACAAAAACCCAAAACAAAACACCGTTAAGGGATCTGGGTCAGAAATCCTGAAAACCTCGAGTTATAAATACTCAGCTTGTCCAAATAACCAGCATGAAGCACAAGACGTACTTTGAAACCAGGATTACTTTGAAATCTCCTTCTTCCTCCTTCTCAAGGTCATCTCTACTGGTGTAAATAGAAAAATCAAGCCAAATTAAAACCAGAGGAATAAAGAAAGGAAGTGGAGGAGGTGGGAGGGGGGAAGGAGCTGAATTGCCACGAGCAGGGCCATCCAAGCAGATGCTCTTTTCTTTTTCAAGATGAAACCCTAAGACACTTGTGAGAGGCAGCAGGATGTGGAAAACTAGAGAAGTCATTGGGATTTAATTGCTATATTGCAGTAAGGAAGCTGTATATTTGCTAACAGCCACACCAAGCAAGAGCCTGTTCCAGTGGCACTTGCTGCAATGGTGCTGAAAATCAGCTTTTCCCTCCTGAGCTAAGAGTTAAAGAGCTCTGAAGATGTAGTGGAAGTGTATGATTTGGAACCTATTCAGCTAGAACAGAGTTTTTATTGTTCCTTGGCCATTCTAATGATCTCAGATCTGTCCCTGTCACTTATCTCTTGTCTCCGAAGAAAAATCAGCATTTTCGGGCCGTTTATTCCAAGCATCAAGTGTTAAACTTGTACAAGAGCTCGGAGCAGACAATTTAACACACTGCTGCTGCTTCCAGGCTTAGGGCAATAGAAATTAACTGTCTGCACTGTGCTGCTGCTCTGTGCAACAATGATTCTCCAACTCCTGCCTTCCCCTGAAAAGACAAAACACACTGTCTAGTTAAGAGACTCTGGAACTGAACAAAGCCCTCCATTCTCTTCCCAGAGCTTCCATAGATTTCCTTTAAGATCATTATCAAGGTTCTCTAAACAGTTTGCAGCATCAGTTTCTCCAAGTGCTAAACAAATAATGGATGTATTACAACAGATTAAAATTAATTCACTTCTCGGAGAAGCCACGAAGAGGGAGTGTATCAGGCACAGCAACCACTTATCTACACACATTAGGCAGGGGAAAAACAGCTTTTTCTCAGCAAAAAGTGGAACCTTTGCTACACAGCCAAGAAAAAGGTGTCACAGGAAGAGCCTCCTGCTCAGTGGGTGAGTTCAGGCCTTGGGAATAACCATGTGCAGAAGAAATCCCGAAGGACTGGGAGCTGCCATGGACTGGTTTTAATTTCAGCCATGCAAAGGAAGCTGAAAAGCTTCCCTGTTCCAGCTGGACTTGGAGAAACCCAGGTGGGACTCGTGCAGCAGCTGTGGGTCCCACCCAACCTAAAGCTCCCTGGATTCAGTCTCTGAGAAATGGGAACAAAGGGAGGGAAAGAGGGAAGATGAACTGCACAAGGCAGTGCACAAATCAATCCTTTCCACAAAAATATATTTTGTTTGTTTCCCTATGAAATATTTTTTAAAATATTCCTCTCATCATATATATTTTTACAAACCTGTAATAGTTTCAAACCCTGCCAAGAAAGCTACTGGGACTGAATCCTTAAGGAGAGGGAAAAATCAATTGCTGCTGTGAGTGATGGTGTATTTCAGTGAGCATGGATTTAATACTGGGAAAAACTCTGCTGATATTTCAACAGAAATAAACAGCAGCACCAGTTATTTACAAAGGTGTTTTAGAGAGATAACTTGCCCCAACTCTTCACTACCACCAGTGAGCAGGGCCCTCACCTTCTCCCTCAAGCCCTTTGCTTCTCTCCTCTTCCTCCAGATCTGTCCCTCTTTTCAGCTCCTCTTTTACTTTCACATCTTCCAAGGCAGTTTCAATAGCCATGACATCCCCAAGAGACTTCTGATCCTCTGTTTTGTGCCTTCTGTGTTGACTCTTTTTTCTGTGAGACCTGGAAGTACAAAAGTGGGATTTGACATGAAAGCACAGCCTTCAATACAGAAAACCATCACTGACTTAAAAAGCTGAATACAAAACAAAAGGATCTTCTTTGGAGTGAAAACACAAGGTAGTTAAAATAGCTACAGGGCAAAGGAGATATCTGAAAGGGAGCAGATGAACCTTGCATAACACAACATTTAAGATCCATTCTTGCAGCCATTAATTGTCTGGTTTTCCTGAAGAGCTTTTTCCCACCATTACTAATGTGAGCTCACAAGCTGCAGTTAAAGTGATTTTAATTGTGGTTTAAATCTATTTTGCTTGTATTTCAAAACACAGATGAAAACTTGTTTAAATCTCTCTTTCATCCTCTGCCTCCATTCCATTATTTCGGTTCATTCTGGCCGCGCTTCCCTTTGGCAAACTGCTGGAAGTCTGCAAAGCATCATCTTCCAGCTCTGAGACATTACCCAGCACTGCCAGTTCCCAAAAACACACTATAATGAATGTTCAGAGCAAAATCAATAGGCAGACTGTGATTATTCAGTGGTATAATTCACAGGGTCCAAGGCCTTGAAGAAATCTACCTAAAAAATATGGACATTAATACGATCAGACTAATACTAATGAGCCAATAGCAGTGCTGCTCATTCTTTTTAAAGTCAATGCCACTAAGGCAAAGAGATTACAGTGGCCACAATGCAAAGAAAAATGCAAATTCAGAAGTCAGGATGATATTTGTTTGGTTGGGAACAGTAAGAAGCCAAGCACCCACAAAGACACTCCCTCCCCACTGCTGAAGAGGGTCAGGGAGGGAAAACAGGAAGACTTGTAAGTGAAGACAAATCCAGGTGAAAGAAAGAGGAAAGAATAAAAAGAGAGAGAAATAAGCCCAGGAAATCCACTCACCATGTCCCACAGGCAGAGCAGTGCCCAGCCAGTCTCCAAACCCCCACCTCGGAAGCCAAACCCCTCCTTCTTCCTCTCTCCCAGTTTTTATTGCTCACCATCACATTTTATGGGGCAGAAGCTCCCTTTGGCCACTCTGGGCCAGCTGTCCCAGCTGGGTCCCCTCCCCATCTCTCACCCACCCCCAGAGGGGGGGAAATAAAGCTTTGACACTGTGACAGCAACAGCCAAAACATCAAAGCTTTATGAGCTGCTGGTGTAGCCACAAATCCCAGCAACTCCATCCCAGCCCAGTGTTTTTACAGAACATACCCACCAGCTCCTTGAATTTTGGGTTTAAGTCTGACATACTCTCTTTTCAAAAGAGACTGATTCAGAAACTTGTAATTTTTACCCCATTTTTAGCATGTAGACACTTTGGGGTTTGGTTTTTTTTTTCCATATGGCCTCACATCCAGCACTGTGTGACAAACAGTAAAACCCAACCACTGCATCCATCAGCCTCAAAATGTACCAAAGCTGCAATTCAGCCTCCCATCCTCAGAGCCCAGAAATTCAGCTGCTAATTAGATCTGGAGCACAACAGAATTTGAGGGCCCTTAATCAGGTAAGTGACAAAGAAGGGGAGAAAAAAATTCAACCTGAGATGGAAGATGAATAGAAAAGCAGGTTGATCCATATGCACAGAGACTTCTAATTGCCAGACTCTGAGCATATGGTGGCTCTCCAAGTATAGATGTTGCCTTCACACCTGCAAGACAGTCATTAGCAGGAACACAGAGCTGAACCCAAAAGGATCAGCTCTGCTCTTCACCCATATTCCAAGTACACATCACCTTCCCTGGAGGAGGGGGAAAGTCAGGTGGGAGGAGAAAATAAAGCTGTAAGACTCTGTCATTGCAGCTGGAACCTTTTGTGGCTGAAGAAAGCATCGGAGCGGGGTTACAAGCTGCTTTTAGGAAAGAGTGTTTTATTCCTGCGGCGTGGAAATGCCAGGCAAAAATTACAGCACAAAGCTTTATACTCACAGGAGATAAAAAAAAAAGAAAGAGGTCTTTTGGCAGTGCTCTCTCCTCACTCTGGAGTTGTGGGGAAGAGAGGCAGAAAGCTCTACATTTAAAGAAGCTGCTTCCAGAACTACAGGCTGGAGGCTGAGCAGTTTCTCAGGTGAAACTGTTCGGGGTCTGCCAGAATTCACACACCACAAATGGGCTGCTGAGGACTGGGCTGGACTAAAACAGCCTCTTGCTGAAGCCACAAAGTAAACAAAGTTGAGTTTTTCAAGCTAACTAAGCCTGAGTGACCTTAGAGAAGAAATAACACATCTCTGCAGAGTTTAAAAGCTCCATTTTCCAGGAGAGCTGACAAAAAAGCAGCGTTTGTACTCTTTGAAGAACAGACCACAATGTGACTTAAATTAAGTAGCTACAACTGTGAAGAGGTTTGGGCAGAGGTGAATTCCATCCCTCCATCCTGCTGAGAAAAATCAGGCTTCAAGTAAAATGATGTCTTGGAAAGACATAAGCACAGGAGAGAAAGTACTGCTAAGGAGTATTGAACAGCTTCAAAACTGCTTCAGGATAATGCTGAAATAATCCAGGAAACACTGAAGAGATAAGGAAAAAATGTACCTGGATCTTTTGCAATAGGCTCAGGCTGAGGGAGAGGCTTCTCTGCTGAGGGAAAATAATCCTTGGTGTTCATACAGTGCCTTACACTGTGCAAATATTTATAAGTAACCCTTAACAGTGACAGGCAGTAAAGAGATTCCCAGTTTCCAGATGAGGAAGAAAAAGCTCCAGGGACCCACTGGAGATCAGCCATTGCCCAGAGAGCACAAATGGCAACCTCCTGACTCTGAGGTTGCACTGCTTTTCCTGGAGCTCATTATAGAAGCAATAGCTGGAAACATCTTAGGAATGTAACCTCTGGAGCAGAGCAATATTGCAGAGGTCAGTCATCTGCCAAATGCCATATTTATTGTGTCTTTTGGAGTGTGGATTGAGTGGGGAACACACCTTTCCATTCCAGCATTTGTAAAGTAATACTGGACAAAATATTTCACGTAGGAAACACAAGTCACAGGACCCCCAGCCCAGGGCTTACTGGGTGACTGAAACTTCTGGCAGAGAAACAGCAGTGATGGAGAAAGAAAGACAACATAAAGTGTCTCTTTCTTTGATAAAATGCCTAAATACATCAGCTATCATCCAATTATTAGGTTTTTAAATTGTTACTCACAGTCCTTATGAAAGATGGCCCCAGGAACTTATTTAACTTTTTTTTTTCCCTGGATTTCCAAGCAGTGATACTGGAACTGAAATTACCAGCAGAATATTGCAAGTGGATCAAGCAACACAAATTTCCAGAGCCCGCCAATGCTCTCAACCAGGAATTCAACAAATACCAGAGGAGAGCAGAGAGAAACCATGTGCTGCACTGCAAGTGCTTTGGGGAACAGGAATGAGGAAGGTGTAAAAAATGAGGATATGGGAGCATATGGAAGGGCACACACTTTACCTCAATTTCTTAAAATAGAGAATCTCATTCTTCAAGCAAGCTTGAGGAGGAAGGGAAGTTCTCCCACCTCCAGCCCAGGTCCAAACCCCTCCAGTTCAGTTCCACTCTGAACCAGCAGCAGCATTTTTATCAATCACCCTCATCCACACCCAGTTATCATCACACACCCTGCTAGTTCAGTAGATGAACTCAAGAGTGAAAACCAGAGCAGGCACGAGACAGCTGAGGGTCTCCAGCGACACAGGAGATCACAGAAAACTACCCCAAACCAAGAGCAAGCCTTGGGAAACCTCGATGCCCAAAGATTTCCTGTGGGCTTTCAAAGAAGGTGACATAAAAACACCTCCAGAGTTACTATTTTAAGAAACTTGACAGGAGAAAGAACGAAGTGATTGAAGTTGACGAGGGAAGTCACCTACCGGTGTTTGTTGTCCTCTTCCTCATCTCCTATCCTACAAAGCAAGATTCCAACAGGAAAAGGTTAGCATGCCAAATTTTCAACCCAAGCATGCTGTTAACACACAAAAAGCCACAGACTTGGAGAAAATTAAGACAGATCAAAGGAAGCACAGAAAGACATGCATAAAATCCCTTTTGCAACTGATGGGCTTTTTTTTTTCCCCTTCCTGCTTTCTGATAAGTGAAGCTTTAAATGTTTACTATAGATTTTTTTTGTCTTCCAGGAGAAGATGAGATATGAGGGGGCACCCAGTGTCCTACTTTGGAAAACATGTGCTTTTATAACATTTAAAGGAAAGAGAACAATGAGGGACACATTACCCAAGACAAATTGCAGGAGGAATTGTATAAAAAGAACAAAGGAGAGAGGGAAAAAAAAACCCTAAGAATTACAGCATTTAAAGTCCCAGCAATTAGAATCAAAGTGCTCAGACACAACGACTTTTTCTCTTTACCTGCGGAGCAATTTCGCCTTCAGGTCTGCCTTTGTCTCGTTCCAGGCATCCAGTTCTGGGCTGGTCAGGGCTGTGGGTTTCATGTGGTCCAGGACAGCGATGTCTTTCCCTTGTTTCCACAAATCATATCGTTCTGGCTGCAGGACCCTCACAAACACATCCATGGAGATCTTCACCATGTCCTTGCGGCACGTGCACTGCAAGAGACCCCCCCAGCACAGGACAGTCACTCTGAGGGACTTTTTTCTCACCTCATCAGCCAAATTTCCCTTTCTCCAGAGGCAGATTAACCCTCCCCAGTGTTGGCTGTAAGGCCTGCAGGGGTTACTGGGGAGGGTCAATGTTGGGAGCCACTTTGATGGGTGTGTGGGTGTTTCAGCTCCAGGAAAGCACCGACTCTACCTGCTCTTGGCAAACCCGAGGCAGCAAAGCTGCCACACTCTCCAAGGGTAGATGAAGACTCTTTTCCCAAGCATTTTGTTCTCCCTCTAAGCCCACCAACAGTCCTTTCTGCTGGTTGACACTGCTTATCTACTGTCCTGCAATCATTAGACAGCAATTGCTTTGTCTGATCTAGACCAGGTCAGAGTCTGACCTCACATCCACGGTCCCTCCATCAGCCTGTCTCTGGCAGAGTTTTTCAGGCTGAAAAGATATTATTGATATCACTTCATAACTGGAAAAAAAAAAAAGCCTTAGGGGAACAAAAGACTAACCTAGAGAACAGGGCAGTTAAACTTCATAATGACACATCTTGACATTGCACATCAATCCTGTGCAAGAGTTGAGAAATAAAGCTACAACAATAAGTACAACCTGCACCTAAACCACGTGGGCAGTGGGGGAAAACGTGCATTATTCATCTCAACTGGCCTATGCTCATTAAAACTAACCTGGAAACCCAGGTGGTTTTCCTAGGATTCTCACCCTGGACACCAATCCCACTCAGAATGAGCATTTAGTCTTTATGAACTTAATCAAAGGAAGGTAGAGGATGGAAAAGGACACAGGAACCCCTCAATGCCCTCGTGGTTCTGGGGCTGCAGCCTCAGCTCTGCTTTTGTGAGTGGCTGAGCCCCCTTTTAGTCCTGCTCTAAGGGGCAAAGCTTTGCAGGGTGTGAACTTGCACCAAATTGAGTTTCAACTTTGAGGCTGAGGTAATTACAACCACTTTGCAGGACTGGTTTGGGGGTTTTGGAAGGACCCTTCCTTCACACCTTTTCAAAACAGTTCTACCCATTCTCTTCACAGAAATGCCTGAAATGAAACCTGTTTCTCCCTTTCTTCCTTCACTTTTCACCACCTTTATTAAAAGATTTATGACTGTAGTTAAGAAGCCACTGAGAGAGAGGGAAAAGAGCCTTTCTGCACAGTTCTCCACTACCCCATTCCCTCCCAACTCCTGTTTTCCATGTTGCAAGGACCTCTGGCTGCTTCTGCTGCTCCAACTGGGAGAGCGTCGGTAACCCGAGGGGGAAGGAGTAGTTATGGACAGGGATTCTCAGGAAAACACCATTCATTTCATGAAAAATAGTGCAGGACAGAAAGGCTGGAAATGCAATTTGGCCCAAGCACGGCAGGAACACAGATGGCACCCGTGCTTCAAACTCCAGCCCAGGTAGGAGCTTCCCAGAGGCACCTCCATCAATCCTGGCTTAAGGGGATTTGTACTGAGCAGGTTTTCAGTCATTTTTCCTTAAGAAAGTTTAAAAAGCACCTGTGCAGGGCTACAAAGAGGAACACAGAGGAGCACCCCCAGTACACAGCAGCAATGAGCTCCGGGGATTGACCTCCTCAGCCTCCACAGAGGATGAAAAAAGGCTTAAAAGGGGAACAGGTCCATTTTGTGATGCTGACCCGGAACCAACAGGTCCACACACACGTCATGCCTTCAAATACAGCAGAGCAAATCCCGAGGCACAAGGGTCTAAAGGTCTCCAGAGCAGTTTCCAACCACCAGCAGCTTAAGAGTCTCCCAAAAGTGTACACAAGGATTAGGGAGAGCCCACACGCTGAGCTCTCAGAGCGCTGACTCCGTGGGCTGCATCTGCCACATCCCACACCACCAGCAGCCTCTGCAGTAGCTAAATGCCTTTCTTTACACAAATCTACCATGATGTATGTTTATACTTCAATTTTAATTTAATTCTATTGCTTTCACACCAGCAGGCATGAATAATTCACAAAGCCTCTTTCCTCTGGGGCTTCTTCCGGACCGTACAGTTTTATTTCCTCAGCTGCTGCAGTTGTGTCATATCCACGTTCCCATCATGGGCAGGAGATTTTTCCATTCCCTCCCCTCAGACAGCAGTGAAATCCTGCTTGATACAGCAGATGCTTCCAGTACAGCTGGAAAAGGGAAGGTGCATGTGGGTGTGAGGGGTGGCAGAGGGAGAATGGGGGGATCAGGAGGAGACTGTGGGTAGAGAAGGGCAAGGAATTGCCTTGGCAATTAATTACCTGCCCCAATCCATCAGAGCAGGACAAAAATGGCAAGGTTGTGTTTCCTGGCAGTGACATCCAATTGCACATATTGTCTTCCCCCTTCCATATACACAGAGTTATATTTCTTTCCAAGTATTTAACTGTGGTCATAAACACATGGATTTCCTAACAGATCTTATGTCTCCACCCCCCATCTCTGTCTATCCTTATCCCAGTTTCTGCAGAACAAATCCTTCCATATTCCCTCAAACTCCAACACTTTTATATCCCACTATAACTAAAACTTCATAGAAGCCCCAAAGCAAACCCACAACATCCCGAAAATGGGGGTGGGGAAAAAACCAACCCCAAACCAAAAATCAACCCGGTTTTCGAGTTGGCTCTTTGCCTTTGGTTGCAGGGGAACAAGAGCAACAAGACAAGGCTTTCCACATTCACCAAATCTGCAGGAACTTAACTTGTTCCACCATCTGAAGGCTTTTCCCAGCCTTCCCCTCTCCTTTTCCATGAGTTAATGTCTTTGCTAACCATAAGCACATGCAAAGGCAACTTGCAATCCAAGCATATGGAAAAATACTGTAAGGAAATGCACAATTAAGCCCTTTTCCAAGCCAGAAACCCAACATTCTTCTTCTCCTTATTATTTTATTATCTGCTACTCGAATTTGGAGCCTGTGGTAAAATATGTGACCAGACCAGGAGACCTGTCCCGTCAATTCTAACTCCAAGACTGATGGTGGGAAATTTGTGGCTGTTGAATGCACAACCATTATCTTATTTGCAGTAGTTTCTAACATAAACACACAAATAAAATATAAAAAACTATATAAAATAACAGTCACATAAAACTACCGTCTCCTTGAAGTAATAAAATCAAATGATGTATGGAAAAATGCAGTAATTCAACCTCAACCATCAGCATTAGTTATTTAAGGATATTTCCCTCAATTCCCAGCTATTAACACTAAACTGAACTTCAGCACTTCTATAACATATAAAAAGTTAATGGAAAATAAGCCTTTTCCATATGTAGAAATAGTCCCCAAAATTATACATTTAAAGTGGCACCTCTGGTTCTCCCAGAAAAAAAAAAAAACCTTCTTATTTAGATGAAATCAGTTGATAACACACAGCCGAGTCTTTTTTTGCCTTAATGGAAATTTAAATATAAAGAACCCCAGCAGGCTCAGAGCTGAAGTTCTTTCAGCTATTAAATCCCACAGAAAAAAATCTTTGCCTAAAGCTTTTCTATCAGCTTTTCCTAACAAGGAAGCCTAAATGCAAGTCCCTGAGAAGGAGGGATGGTTCTGTTCAAAAGGCAGCTGAGAAACTCCCGCTGCATATTACAGGAACACTGCTAAGGCAGACAACACTCCTAAGCTTTTCTCCATACATTTCCAGGAAAAAACAGAGAGTTTCAGCTTTTGGGAGAAACAGAGTCCTCCCAGAGCAATGCTCTTAAGCAGGAATCCAGTTTGTCACCACATTCCAGGTGTGTTACTGAGATCTGGTTCAGACTCATCCAATAGGACAGAACAAACCAGTCTAGGCTCCCGTTTCCTTTTCCCTCCCCTCAGCCTGAAAGATGAATGGCAGGTATTCTGCAAGGAAATAAGGAGTTAAACTTGGAGGAGAAGCAGGAAAAACCCAAACTGCAGAGCTGGTGTGTTTAATGGTTGGTAGTTGAAAGCTTGTGGGAAGGAAGATGAGCCTTGACCCCCCGTTTCCAGCGTAATTACCGGCATCGCCGTAAGTCTCAACAACAAACCAGTTCATTAGGAAACCCACTGGAAACCCTTCCCAGAGCTTCATAAACAAAACAATTAGGCAAAGATTTCCATGGGCTCCCCCTGGTCCCTGGCTGCAGGGCACACTTTCTCCTTGCCTGCTTCCTTAACGTGCTTCCAGGCGGATTTCTGTGGGCAGAAGAGTTGGGTTAAGTGGCAAGCGGGGAGTCAGACTCATCCCACTCAGAATAAGAGGATTCTGGTTTAAGGCATGATATAAATGCTGTGTGACTTGTTTCATTGCAGGCAAATGAAGTAACAGCCCATCCCAATGGGAATCAGGCTTCTGCTGAGAGAGGACATGGAGATTTCTCCCTTTTTCCTGTTTGCAACCTCTGCCAGAATTCTTCATCTTTTACTATTCCGTAGACTACACCTGCAAGGAGGCTCCTGAATCCACCTCCAGTGCACAAAGTCCTCATTCCTGCAAGACAAACAGGGGGGCAGGGGGGAGGATCACCTCCATGGGGACCTGAGTTATGTGGCTCTGAAGTGGCTGGAAGAGCCCAGGAGGAGGCTCAGAGCTCCCAGCAGCGCTGCAAGAGCAGAACTCAGTGAAGCACCAGCTCCCTTCTGCTTTGACAGACTCATCCCAGCACAAGGCATAAACACATTAGGACTTTTCTCCAGTGCTTGTGACACAGTTTACAGTGCATCTCCAAAGCCAGATGTCCCTTGGGATGGGAATGGTTGGGGCTGGGACTCCTTATGAGGGACCCCTGTGAGGGAGAAACAGGGGGAATCATCTGCAGGGAGCACGTTCTTCCCAAGGGGATTTACTGCAGGCACAGGACACACAACCCACACTGCACAGAAACCCCAGGGAGGCACTGGGACACTGTGTCAGCCCTGCAACATCAGCCTCCAGGGGTTCAGGGCAGTTTTCCAACCTGGAGAACAGCAGTTCCCATCCCAGAGAACAGCAGTCACCCTGGGCTGGAAAAGCCATGACTAAGCAGCAGTAAAAAAAAGAGCATCCTTTACACCTTGCAGCAATTAAGCTCAAGTAAATTAGGCTGAGGAGCATTGAAAATTGACCTAGTCTGTTTAAAAAGATCTGTTTGAAATCTCCCATTTTGGTGCCCAGGGTTAGGCCAAGCTCTGAGCAGGAGGGAATTGAGGTGCCTGAAGCCACCACTGTCTCCATCCCTGTCCCATTTCCTGTGAACCAAGTCCTGATCAGTTTATAATAGATAATAACAGTATCTAAGTCTGGATTTCAACCCAGTCTCTCAGATGCCCCTTCTCAAGGGCACGACATCCAGAAGGGCCAGGTACCTGCTGACACCCATCCATCTGCTCTGGCAGCATCCCAAGGACTGGAATCCTGGAAACCTCCAGGTATTTATTCTGCTGACACAACTCTCGGTGTTCTTCTTCACTAACAAAAATCACGACCAGAACCTGCCAGTCAGTCCTTCAGAGGAGGAGCTCAGAGAAGAACTCCTAACACAAAGCTTCAAGACAGCTCCTAAAAAAAAAAATAATCATCTCCTTTCCACCTCAGCAGGAAAAAACCCTGTAAAAATTCCTTTTTATTGCACAGGATCAGTGCTTTGCCAAGAGTGAGGTATTGGGGGTGTTTACAAATAATACAAGAAAATAAGTAGGGAAAAAGATGGAAGATTTTGTACAGAAGCAACTTTGTCTGACGAAAATAAACCATGGAAATGTTAGTCCATGATAGATTTAATTTTTTTTTATGTATTCTAAGCTTAAAAGGTCTAATTAGAGTAAAAGAGCAGTTCTGAATGTCTGACAAAAATAAACTATGGAAATGCTATTTCATAAGAGATTTTTTTAATGTGTTCTAAGGCTCAAAAGGTCTAATTAGAGTCAGTTAAGGCACAGACACAAAGTAATGCAAAGATACAATTCTGATTTCCCTTATTTTGGGGAGTAATTTTACAGTTCCTGCAGGAAAAAAAAACCCTCACAACTTTGATTTTCTTGGGAAACAGTGATGTTTTAAGGGGAAAGCTACTAAGCTCTGAAGAGTAAGAAGAAAGCTTCAATTTTCCATGGAAAATTCTATGCCAGACAACCTCAAATCACAGATATTCCACATATAAATTTGAGATTATTTCAATGGTATATATATAACAAGAGAGGAGAAGGTTTGGAAGCAAAAAGCCATGCAGAAGAGCATAGGCTGAGATCCAAAAGGTCCCTGTTTTGAAGATGCTTTTGTAGATCTGTAAAATCCAAATGCAAAAGTCTTGTTTTCCCCTTCCCTAAATGACTGAGCAGCAGAGCAGGAAGGGTTTTATGGGAATACTGCCTGGGATGAGATAAAGGCTACTTATTTCAGAACCTAAAAGTTATGCAGGACTGTCTGTGTAGGAGTTGTTCCCCTCCCATCCACTTATTTCCAGTCCAGTTTGCAAAAGAAACTGAAAAGCTGACCTGGGACTTGAATTTCTGCTAAAATTGTACAAAAAATAGTACAAAAAGAAAGCAGGTTTTTTGTATAGCAGGAGATTTAGAGGCCACCTCGACTTGGGGAAGGGCACTTTACTGATCTTTCCACTCCAAGCTGGTTATGCTGTATTTTTTACAGCCTGGGCAGGTTCTCTGTGGTCAGAACATTCCACCCATCTGGCAGGGAATTAGCCCAGCTCTGTGCTCCTCCAAGGTGAGCCATTACCTTCCTCCCTCTCACTACCTCTCTGACATCCATCGCTCTCAGCAGAGCAGGATCCAGATTTCCTCCCCAGGATAATGTCCAGGAGAACATTACAAGTGGGTAATTATGAACCTTGCCTTGTCCCCAGTCTCAGAAGTGCTGGTAGGACAAGAGAGCAGAGCTGATCACCCAAGGAAGGGAGGGAATCACCTCCAGCCAGCTGGTTTAGTGCAGGAACAGCAGGTTCCTGCAGAGCTTTGCCCAGCTGAGAGTCCCCAAGAACGTGATCAAGGAGTGTGTGATCAGGAAGGAACCAAACCTGCTGGATGTGGGCAAGGATAACCTAACTGTGCCTGAGAGCACAGAAATCACACACTGGAGGGTTATGGATTCACAAAATGGTTTGGATTGGGAGGGACCTAAAAGATCATCTGTTCCAACCCCACCTTCCACTATCCCAAGCCCTGTCCAACCTGGCCTTGGACACTTCCAGGAATGGGGAGTCCACAACCTCTCTGGATAATCTGTTCCAGGACCTCACCAGCCCCACGGGGAAGAACTTCCCTCCACGAATTCTCCCCCCACAAACACCAGGCAGCTCCAGTTTCCACCCTCAGCTGGCATTTCATTAAGCCCTTGCTTAACTTCAAATGAGATTTAAACAAACCTTTTGCCCTCACGGTGCAACAACACTCACACCTCCTCTGGAGCACAACACCCAGCCATCCAAGGGTTAACTGACAGGTGATTTAAGCAATATTAACCAGAAAGCCCAGGACAGACAAGTGGCACCGAGTGCAGTGGGAATAAATTGGGCATCTCCTTCCACACTTCCCCTTCCCCTCCCCAGGTTTGCTCAGAGCTCTCGCTGCCGCTTGTTCGGTAATTTCACGCTACGCTGCTCGACAATGTAAGCATGGAGGCTCCATCTAAAACTGCACTTCCCAAATGTCACTTGTTTGGGAACACATGGCTGAGCCCAAAATTGCTTTTAATATTCAAGTGGTGCCTGCTGGCACTGCTGTAGTTAAGGGGCTGCCCGAATTTCCCTGATAAACCCTGTTTTCTGGGGTGTAATAGCAGCACCATTTGCTACAGATAAACCTGCCAGACAAGGTCACAGCACACAGAACCCATTCTTGACGTTTCTAAACCAAGGTTGCTCGGCTGTTTTTTGAGTTTAAGGCGCTTGGTTTAAGGTTTTTCTTATGGTTTAAGGTTTTTCTTATGGTTTAAGGTGTTTCTTACCCTTTCCTTTAACTCCAGAACAAATTCAAATGTAAGAC
>JAWWES010000082.1:584454-623007 GCA_035583135.1 Lophotriccus pileatus
TGGTTTAAGGTTTTTCTTATGGTTTAAGGTGTTTCTTACCCTTTCCTTTAACTCCAGAACAAATTCAAATGTAAGACCCGTCCCTGGAAGAGTCTAAGGCCAGGCTGGACAGGGCTTGGAACCACCTGGGCTAGTGGAAGATGTCCCTGCCCGTGGACTGGATGGGCTTTAAGGACCAAATGAAATAATAAAATCTCCTTATTTTAGAAGAACAAAAGCATTAGGCTGCATAAAAAAGTTACAGACTCGAGCTGAGTTGATGGAAGAAAAAGAAGTGAAGGGGATATTACAGGTGCCATTCTAGGGGCAAAACTGAGTCTTTCTTTCTGCAGAGGAACATCTGAGGCAATTTTCAAGTGCCACCCCTTCTGTGTTCATTTCTCTTTTGCCCAAAGACTGTGTGGAACTGATCCCTAATTTACAAATTCACAGATTCATTGATGAGCTTTGCTGCTCAGTTATTCTCCAGACTCCAAAAGGGGAGAATGCACGAGGTCTGTTGTTGCAAAACCAAAGTAACAAAACACAGCAGAAATTTGCCCTAATGAGAAATAACCACATATTTCAGCCTGACTCTCCTTTCCAAATTTTGACAGATGTAACTTGAGTGCACAGATTAGAGGAATTCAGGTACTTTCAGAATGTTATTACCACAGTCTTATTAAAGCTTAAAAGTATTTCCAGCTTATTCCTTCCCCTCTAGTGTGCACCTAATGAGTTGTACTCGGTTACATCAGTCACCTCACTCACTGTGAAATGCATCAGAAAACCATTTCCAAATTACCAGTCTCCAAACAACCTGTTCACAAGGTGTCTGTAACACCCAGCACTTGAGAAAGTCCTCACTACCCCCTCACAACAACAGGAACTACCAACAGGAATAAAACAGCCACGTGGGACGGCGAAAGAGCACGTCACAATGGCACTCCCCATTTTGTCCTTAAGTTTCTCTCTCTCATTCCTCTGTATTTCATGAGCTGGTGGTTTTAAATAACACTTCATCCCAGCTGACACCTACTTGGGTTGCCATTTTTCCGTAGTCAATCCATCTCAAAGTGGCGAAGTTGGTGGACTCGGCGCAGTTGAAGCCATGGTTGAAGCCGGCGTGGTATCCGTAAGGAAACGTGATCATGAACTCTCCAGCTTCCTGGGTGATCTGGAAAGCAAAGGCAAGAGGAGGAGACATCCCACAGGTCAGACAATGTACAGAACACGGACCTATTAAAAAAATTCACCAGCCCATCATTTGTCTGCCCTGGGAGTTGCCCAGAGAAGCTGTGGCTGCCCCATCCCTGGAAGTGTCCAAGGCCAGGTTGGAGCAATCCTGGGACAGTGGGAGGTGTCCCTGCCCATGGCAGGGGTGGAACCAAATGGTCTTTAAGGTCCCTTCCAACCCAAACCATTTTGTGACTCTACTTTATTAAAATTAAACAACAATAAGCATTATGGCCATCACTAAAAAGGGTTAAACTCTACAGCTGGAACCAGAGGCCAAATAAATCTCTGATGCTTCTAAAAAATCCTCTTTTCACATTTTATGCAGAGAAGCCACTGGGGAAACGAGGAATTTAATTGTTAAGAGTTTGGAATGACTCCTGAGAGCAACTGGATGTACCAGAGTGGGCTGGGAGCAGCTCCCCAGCTCAGCATGTGTGTGCCAGCACCTCCCTTCCAGGGATCAGCAAAGAGGCAAAGCTTGACCTTCCCTGCCTTTCCAAGCCAGAAGTGCTGACAGACCTTTCACAGCAGTCACATGCCAGGCAATTCCATTTGGAGCCCTTCCCACCAGCAATAACTCACACCCCAGCAGCTCAGAGATTCCAAAGGACTTGCACTTCTCAACACAAGGATGGGCCCAAATGGCAAATGTGAACAGAGAGAAGTTCAAACATTCTTCACTTGGATGGGCCAACATCTGAACTTGCTGATGTTGTAAACATTCATAGAATAATTAAAAAAAGGGGTAATGAAATCTGATGTGATAACACAAGAAGCTCCTGCAGGATTCCTGGGTGAGTTGCTCAAGTCCAGCCTTCACCCAGAGCATCCCCCCCATCCATCCCCTCCATAAATCCCAGCAGTGCTGCAACTGTAACTCCAGAAGACACAAAGATTATGTTTCTGTCAGTAAATCTCCATCCTGGTGTCTTCATTTCAAGCCCACAGTGTGTGTCAGCCATGGCACTGCTGTCAACATTAGCCCACAATAAATTAGAAAGCCCTCAAAATGATGGATAGGCCATGCAGAAAAGTAATAACTAGTGAAGGAAAGCCAGCACAAACTGCCACTCAAGGAGAAAGCCCCCAAATTTACTGACTCCTGCAAGCTCTTGAGGAATAAATGGAGAAATCAATAGGAGATTACAGAAATACACATTTTTAATTATTAAAAAGCCCTCATATTGATCTGGTTCTTTTTTTTCCCCAGAACACCATTATAGAGATTTATAAATGCTGCCTATTCACTTCATTGAAATCTGCCAAGGATTCAGATGGAGGGATCCCATCTCTATTCCCAGAGAAAAAATGGCACTTCCTCCCTGTTTGTGAATAGTGAAAAGCTCCTATTTCAGGACACGAGGCTTCAGACACAGGTTGCTCAGGTGGATTAACTCTAACTAAACTATGCCTAAAAAATATAATGAACAGGATCTGAGAGTTCTTGGAAAAATATGGCCATATAGAGGCGATGATGCAAAGAGATGGGGAAGGGTAGAGAGGGACTTTGGACAAGGGATGGAGGGACAGGACAAGGGGGAATGGCTTCCCACTGTCAGAGGGCAAGGTTAGGTGGGATATTGGGAAGGAATTCCTCCCTGGAAGGGTAGGGAGGGGCTGGAATGGATTTCCCAGAGAAGCTGTGGCTGCCCCATCCCTGGAAGTGTCCAAGGATGGGGCTTGGAGCACCCTGGGCTAGTGGAAGGTGTCCCTGCCCATGGCAGGGGGTGGCACTGGATGGGCTTTAAGATCCTTCCAACCCAAACCACCCTGGGATTCTGTGAGATCAGTTTGGCCCAGGAATCCTTGGACACTTCCCACATCCAAAGGCGGGGTGGGCTCCGTGTGCTGGGAACACTCAGCACAGCCGAGGTTTGACTGATCCTGCACAGATACAAATCCCTGTAAGCCTGGCTGAGGAGATTTACTTCAGAAGACTTTAAGAATAAGCACATTAAAACGATCATACCAAACAAACATGACCCCTCAGCTCAAATAAGAGGGTTTAAGAGTCTCAGGGATCCTTCCAGGCTTAGAGCAGCACGAGCACTTACACAACAGGGAACCAGCACGTCCAGTTTGGGCTCCTACTGGATCCACAAGGAAAAAAATAAGTGTTCCTGACTCACCAAAAAGCTGCCTGTTGAGAAGCCAGAACATCTGTATTAGCCTGTCCCTCCCTACCTGAGAGGCTCCTGAATTGCCAGAGTTTGTTCAGTGGAAGCTTTTCTTCACTTCACAGTCTCAGCCAAACCTCAAATGCTCCTTTCCTGGTTTGAACCAACAGGATACATTCAGCATAATAAATCAACTTCTCCCCAGGGAATTTTTCCCTCAAAAGAGAGGTGCTGTGCCCTGTGCACCCCAACAACCTGCCAGGGTGTTCCCTGCATCCCTGGACGTACCCGGTCAAAGGGAATCCCGTATTTCTTGAGGATTGAGGGAGAGATGAGGGTCATCTTGTGACGGAGGAAAGCATCACATCCCTGAGAGCTTCCTGGGAAAAATCCTGTGGAGACATTCAGAGGAGGAGTATCACTTACAGGCTTGTCATATCCCATGGATTTGTTAAGCAGAGACAAGCATTTCATAAAGATAAAGCAAAAGCAGACAACCAAGATGTCAGTAATTAGCACTTTTTTTAAGCATTACATAAAGTTTGTGACAAAAACTTGCACGCTGAGGCACCTAAATCACTGAAACATGGAATATCCCGAGTTGGAAGGGACCCACAAGGACTGAGTCCAACTCCTGGCCCTGCCCAGGACACCCCAACAATCCCCCCCATGTCTCTGAGAGCGTTGAAAAGAAAGGAAACCTCCTGGATGTCATCAAATGGAACCCCATTTTCTTCCAAGATCATGTTTTTCCCTCCAAGTGGGTGACCTCAGTGACAAATCGTGTGTTCACAGGGATTCAGACCCATCACCAATTAGGAATATAAATAAGCCAAGCTCTGGAAACAAAAGTAATTGATGAGACGTAATGGAAGGGGTTTCAGATAAGCAAAAAGGATTACTGGATTCCAGGTTTTCTTACATTTTTGCACTAAAAGCATTTCAATTAAAATTATGACTGTCTGCTACCCAGTCTGTCGTTCCTCTCTGCAGTCCCTCTTTTTAATGCACAGTTTAAGTGGCTCTCATTAAAACCACTAATAAAGCAAGCACATTTTAAGTGATTAGCACCAATAACATGGCAACACATTAACATTCTCTCCCTGGGCTCCACAGCTCTCCCAGTGAGCCCATTTGCAGCTCAGCTATTCATTTTCCATATTAATTGCACACTCATTTCTCCATAGTAAACTTCTCCCTGGCACAGCCCATCGATGTGGGGGACAGAGGGAATGGCCACAGGGAGCAAAACTGCCTCCTTGGAGCTGTAAAACATCCCCCCATCCCACCTGCTAAAAGACCAGGAAACTAAAATAAAGACCAGGTCGTCGATAATTTCCCTCTGGTTTTGCGTCACAAACCGTCCAAAAATTAATCATCTGTAAAAAATTAGTTACAAATGGGAGAAACTGATTATTCTTCTGTCAGACCTGGGGGAGGGAAGGATTTCAGAGCCTGCAGAACACAAGTCCTCTGCATTGACTGACTTCTTGGAAAAATCACTTTTTCATCTCTTAAAATCTGGCAAATGACTGAACTGCAGCTTTGAAATGCACCATTTCTCAGCAGACATTTCTGATGTTATTTGTATTTAGGGATCAAGGAGCTCAGTGCACGGAAAAGCAACACTACCCTGCCCTAGGAAATTCATTCCCAGTTAGTCTACATTTATCCCACACAATCAGTTGATCCCTTTGGCACTCTCTCCTTTTTAAATTATTTTTAAAAGTCTATTATTTTTATTCCATTATTCTATTTGTTATTATATTTTATTATTCTATTTCTTATTTTTATTCTATTATTTTAGTCTTTTAGTGCTATTTTTATTATTATTTTTATCCTTATTTGTTAAATTTTTATTTATTAAATTTTTGAAATTTGATTTTATTCAGTCAAATGTCAGACTGTCAGCAGAAGTGACATTACACCAAATTTGCTTATTTTTGGGAAAAACCAGCCTCAGAACTTCTTTTTTTTTTGAACCAGAACAGAGTCCTCCAGATTTTCCTGCCTGCTTTTAACTTCTCCAACAGATTCAACCCATTCCCCCTCGCCTTGCTGGAGATGAACCACGGAGACTTTGAGTTAATTATTCTGGGTCAGGAGCTTTTTTTTAGCTGGGCAGCTCCAGGAACATTTGCAAGTGAACAAAAATAGCAACAACATCAACAAATTAAAAAATACATACTTCTGCAGCCAGACATCTTCCCTGGAGCTTGAGAGGTGGGAGTTCACCCCAGCCCAAACCAACTCTGACTTTCCCTCACCCCCACATTTTCCTTTCTTTTTTTTTCCTTCCTTTCATTTTTTTTTTCTTTTTTCTAATATGGCCTTTATTGCACCTGGGCTAGTGGAAGGTGTTCCTGGGATGGAACTGGAAGGGCTTTAAAGTCCCTCCCAGCCCAAACCACTCTGGAATTCTATGATCAAACCCATTGCCCAGCCATGGAAGGGGTTTGGTCTCAATGCCTCAAAATTTAAGGCTTTTCCAAACCATTTTAGTTGGGTCACGGCGTGTCACAAACAGAGGCTTTGAGGAAAGAGCTGCACCAGGAGGAAAAGTCCCTGCCAAGTTTTTTGGCTCCACCAAGGCAGCAGGTTCCTCAAGCAGCTCTTGCAAGAGTAAATTCTAACAGTCAATTCTGTGTCAATGCCTTGAAAACTCCAAGCTCACCTTTTGCCAGGCGTTCCAGCCTCTTGCCGTGTTCCGGAGGGATGGCATACCTGGGAGAGATGAACAGGCAATGAAACACCAAAATCAGCGCTCTCTGATGTAAAAACAGCTAAAGAAAAAGGCCAGGAACAACCTTCAGCACCTTGCCTGGAAATAAACCCAAATGTTATAGCCCTGAAAGGCATCAGGAACACACAATCCACGGGAGAAACCCAGGATTTTAATAAAACTCCTCAGACGTGTTATATGAGGTGTGTTATTTTTCTGCCATTTTCCAAAAGAGTATCATAAGATTTCACGAGGTAGAAGGAAAATCAAGGAGACAAAGTGGTGATGCAGCACTGGAAAACCAGAAATGAATCAGTGCAGGGAACAGCAGGTGTGTTTGCCATGGGAAACATACCTGCAAAAATAAAGTTAAGCTAAAGATTAACAGGCAAGAAACGTTGGATGGGCTGAAAAAGGTGTGAAGGAGGGTCTGTGTGTTTTGGAATACCTACAGCAAAGGAATATAACCATTTTCTGTGCAAATAGTTTTCATTTTATTCCAAAAAGTACATATTCTTTCCCATGGCTGAAGCAGTTATGATTCAGTCCTTATACCTGTGCTGGATTTTATTGGCTGATGGGAAATAATGGAATTAAACCATTCAATGATTTTCTGGATGAGGTGAATGAAAATGAAGTGTCTGCTGAAGAAAAACAACATTAAAAGGTACAAGGAACAATTTCTACACTCCTTAAAGACAGTTTTGTGAGATTAGGGGTAAAAAGGATTGGACTGAAATTTTCTTTGAGCGCAAAACTATCGAACACGAACCTGGAAAAACAATGAACTGCCTGAAGTCCCAGAGGCCACAAAGAGCTCTGTGTGTGACCATCGTGTCCAAAACCCACTGTCTTTCTCTTCCCAAAGCTTTCAGTTCCCTCAGTGCTTTGAATATTCCCAGGTGACTTAGATTGATGTGTTCAGGTTATAAGGAGGGAGCTAAACACCACGACAAATGATAAATACTGGAGAGTGTTGAACACGATGCCACTCGTAATCTTGCCAATGGAAATTTGTAAATCACTGGTTACACACTGCAGCAAAGTGAAACGTGGCTCTCCCCCCTTCTGGTTGACAGAGAACTCTGAGAATTTACATTTGTGACAATGGCATTTATTGCCAGCAATAACTTCTCTTCAAAGAGAACAATAAAAAATGCATTATTTTTGCTATTTCAAATAAAGATGTCAAAGCCATCAGGCCTCATTACAGCAAGCTGAAAACAGGATATTGCGGGGGGGGAACTGCACCATCTCAACAAGCAGGGGCACATGTTGATCTGCTTGGGATACAGCTCAAAATACACCTGATTTGAGAGGGATTGCAGCCAACTCCTCGATTTTCAAGCCTAAAACTCGAGTCTACGGTGTGAGGAGAAGCAGATAAAAGTCATATCTCCCATATGACAAAATCCAAACATACCTGTTGTGGCCTGGCAGGTGGGGAGGATAACACAGGGCAGAAATCAAACACAGGGGGCTTCAAGATTTAGACATTAAGCTGATTTCAACTGATGGCTTAAGAACAAAAAAATTTAAGGCAAAACACTGTGTAGCCCCTAATCTTGTAAAATAATAAATCCAGCAATGGACTCCCAACATCCCCTGACCAAAGTTTGACAGTGCCTTAAATTGCATAATTATCAAACAATTCAATTCCATTTGTCTGGGACAAAGCTGGTGGCTTTTATTTTACAAAGACCATTCATCACTTACATAAATGTGATAAAACTAATCCCGATCCAAAGCTCCTTTGTGGGATTAATGTCCCTTAAAACAGGGAAATGAGACATTCCATTCCTTCTGGGAAAAATGCTGAAGGATTGGGAAAGAACTAATTTATGGCTACAAGGCTGCTGATGATTAATGTAATATCCCCAGTCTACAATGCAACCTTCACTTAATTAGTGCCTGTAATTGGGAGTTGTAAAGATAAGATTAATTGAATCTTGAGGATGTTAAAAGTTTAATACATTGGAACATGGTTATTGTGTTATCTGAAACTGCAGCCTGCAAAAAGCCAAGCCAGGCTTTAGAGAACAGCCTGTGGAGAGACAAAGAGAAAGGACTTGCTTGGATAGAAACCAGCCAGAGAGGAGGAATTTCCAGCTTATAAAAAAGAACTATCTGTAATAAAACACACATCAAAATAGCCCAGCACAGAGTGGTAACAGCTGACTCCCATTTTAGAAATTCACTTCTCTTTGTTTGGGCCAGGCTTTAGGAAGCTGAGCCCACCACACACCCCTCTGCATTTCTTTCAGGAACTCACAAAATTAACAGCAGGAGAGAATTCAAAGTAGGTCAAATTGTGCTTTAAGTTATGCTCACAGATCTGAGTGATTTACATAAAGACAGGCAATAAAGACAGAATTTGGGCTGCTGTTTAGAGCCAGCAAGAGAAACAGAAGGCTGGGAACGTATGGCACAGATTGAGCTCAATCTACACAGAGACTGATGGATCGTCAGGCAGAACAACAATGCAAACACTCGAAATTGCTGCAGTCAAAGGAGGGCAGTTACTGAGCCACAAACACCCACACAGGGCTGGGTTTTTTGGGTGTCCTCCTGCCTTCGGTGTGAAAAACATGTCCAAGAATTCCCTTTTCTAGAGGCACCACTTTGAATGCTTTAACAATTTATTTTGACAAACAGTGTGGTTATTTTCCTTTAAATCTCCCGGACAAAACACCAAATGCAGTAGGTTTTCTCTAGAAAAATGCAAAACCAAAAACCCCTCCACCCTGTAAAATTCTTGGAAAACAACACTAAAAACTTAAAACGTGTAAAACTCCTCCTCTCCTCTGTCCCATTCTGATCACAGAAAAAAGCTTTCCACAAAGACAAGGAAAGAGAAGGGAAAAAAACCTTCAAAACAAGCAAAAAAATCACCACTTTTATATCAACTGGCCAAAACAGACTCAGTCTCCATGGACTGGGATGTGTCAGGACTGTTGGGTTATGGTTGGATCAGGTGTGGGGCAGGACTCACCCGGATGGAGAAAGGATTTTCCACTCCCCCAAACAACCTCAACTAAAAAGAAGTGGTGGTGGCAGCATAAATATTTTAACAGCCTTTCTTAAGAACCATCTTTTTATAGACTATTTCTGCTGCAGAGAAAAAACTCTGCAAGAGCCACCAGAGAACCCAACAGTGCTGGAAACACTGACCTCGAGCCAGGGCAGAATTTGTCCCTGCCTGGTTCAACCTGGCTCCTAAGAAAAGCCAAGTTTATGTTGACAGTGCTAAAGCAGCAGCTGTTTGAGGACAGATCAACCTCCCAAGGAACTGGGCTTGCAAACAAACCAAGGGACCAGTTCCAAGGGTCAGCCTTGCAGTGGTTGACCAAGACAAAGGGCCAAGCTTCCCCCAAAAACCTGCCACTCAGCAATTTGGGGGGATCACAGGGTGAATAATGTGCTGCTGCTCTGCCAGGGGACACGAGATTTAGAGTGGGGAAAGAAAAAACCAGCTCAAGACAAAAGTTACAGCTACACGACTCAAATGTCACCCTACCCCGAAGTCAACAATCTGAACGTAACATACTGAGCTTTTTCAATTACCTTTTGCTACTTCCTACCAAAACAACACAAAGTCCCTGAAGTGGATCAAGTATCACTTGTACTCAAACAGAACTTACTGTTCTACATGAAACACTCTCAGCTTCCAAGCTTGTGTCCTGAAACGTTAATTCCAGCAATTCTGGTCTCTTACCTCCCATCTGATTCTCTGAGTTCCTGAGTCGGGGTCACAAGTTCAGAAGGTTTGGCCACAAAACTACAAATGTGTTAGGAAATAATCTCCTGGCAGGGGTAGTTTGGAATGGTTTGGGTTGGGAGGGACCTTAAAGCCCATCCTGTGTCACCCCCTGCCCTGGGCAGGGACACCTCCCACTATCCCAGTTTGCTCCAACCTGCCCTTGGACACTTCCAGGGATGGGGCAGCCACAGCTTCTCTGGGAAACCTGTGCCAGGGCCTCCCCATCCTCCCAGGAAAGAATTCCTCCCGAACATAAGTTTAACTGGACAGTCCCCTCTTTATCCTTAACACAAAAGAAAGACCCTTCCTATTTGCCATCACAGGATGTCATTAATAGTGTAATTTTCTTGGTGTTTTGTTTATTCCCCTGGAATGGGGCTTGATGGATGTGGATAATTATCAGACTATAAAAGCCAGCAAATGTGCTATTTTCTATCGCTCTAAATCATCAAACAAATAAAGTGTGAAACAGCATTTCTGAATACAATTTTCCCCTCTAATGGCTTAGAATTATTATCAGGAACAATGAAAATAAATAAGCAAATGTCTTGTGAGTTAAGAATTAAACAAGTGTTTCAGTAAAAACGAGCTGACAGGCCACGCTGGGATCCAGGGACCAGTTTGGAGGCCTTTAAGGAATGATGTAACAGGGACTTCAGGATGGCAGTGACAGCTTCCAGCAGCAGGTGCTCCTCAGGGACCTTCCAGTCTGGGATTCTCCTCATTGCTGCTTCTTCAAAGTGGAGGAAATTCAATTTGAGGCTTTCAGTGGCCAAGACTCTAAAAACCTGTTCCATAGCAAAGGCCTGCTCACTCCTGTTTTCTCCCTGTCTAAGAGGAATTCTTCTCTCCTGAAGCCACCCCTGCCTTTGGCAGAGGACCAGACCATCCTGTCCCTTCATCCAACCTCCCCCAAAGCTTCCAAGACCTTTTCTTGCCTCAGTTGTCACTGAGGGACTTTTTGATAGTTACCCCTTGTCTCCCCCACTTCATTACACATCAGCCCCAACACAGAGCAATTAAGCAGCGACTAATTTATTAAACCCCACGCCCTGCTCTCTGCTGGAGTTGGGGCTCCACGGGCAGGAGGACCAACCACAAGGCTTTGGAAATGTCACTTCAATCCTGTCCATGTGAGGAGGGAAGAAGACTAATTTCACAGTGTGTGCACAAGGTTTGCCCAAACAGGCCCCACACAGTTTGACAAACCTTAATTACTGAAATAAGGAACAGAAACACGGCAAGAACAGCAGATTGAAAAGGGCCAAGCCCACGTGTCGAGCTGGGGTGAGTTTTCTGTCCTCAGAGCAGGTTTAATTGTGCCAAGAACGCTGACCCTCCGAAGATTCAAATGCCAACCCACTCTCAACCATGACAGGGACATTGAAAAGCTGCTATTTCAATCTCTGCAAGGCAAAGTGTGTCCATAAATGCGGGATCTGAACCCTGACCTTCAACATCTTTAAGCCCCCGTGACAGCAAAGCCTCCAAAGAAAACTCCTTAGTCCATCAGGGATATTTATCACCCAGGAAAAGCCATTAAGAACCACCACTGGTCCCTCACTGCAAAGTTCAGATCCTGCTTCTAAGGTCTGATTTTTCTAGAAGGTAAGATCTTTACTATATCCCATCTCCTCACTGTGTAAGCTCAGGGTAAAAGTGGGGTTTTCCCCACAGAATATCCTGAGCTGGAAGAGACCCCCCAAGGATCAGAGTCCAACTTCTGCCCAACACCATTTTTAAGCTGGTTTGCAGCCTGTATGAATAAAAAAAGGTCATTTCAACAAAAAAAACAGATTGTTCCTTTGTTGATAGCACTGTCACCTGCCTTTCAGGGTCACCTCTCTTTTCCTCACCTTTACATTCCTCCATATTTAACCTTCCTTCATCCCTCTCTCCCAACAATTCGCTGAAATACAGAAAGCAACTTCCTCTCTCCCCTTCTCCTCATCAAACCTGAGCTTGGACCACACTGAATTGGCTGGAAATATCCCATTTCCCTTCTCAAGGTCGTGGTTAGGGAAGGAAAATCTCTCCTATTCCCTTCTCCTGTGGCTCCTTTCCATCAGGAATGCAAACACAAAAGCTCTGGAGATAAGATCTCACATGGATCAGACAGCTCCCTGTTCCTGGGAAAGAACCTTTATCAAGTGCCTGCAGCTTTATCTTTAATGGATCATTTCACAGGACAACAGCTGATGGAATTCAGTCTCTTTAACCACCAGTGTCAATGATTTCAAATAATGACATTTTTATTGAAATACACACAGGGAGAAAGATAAACACAGAGGTTGGAGAGTATCAGCTCCAAAAGCCATAATAAGGAGTAAATGGGTAATGACAGGACAAGATTACAGCCCCAAAACACAGCAGATCAACCTGTGCCTTTGACAGCTCCGAGAAACATGAGCTCTGCACACAACTGGTCACATCCAACCCTGTGGGAACCAGCACAGGGAGAAAATCAGGGCAAACCCTGCCCAGCAAAGCCTGGGCAGCACCAAACACACTCAGCACTCACCCCACAGGGCCCACCTCGCTCCAGACAATCCCTTATCCCTGCACAGAACTTCCCAATTATCCACAATATGAAGAAATGGCAGCGATTTTGGTGCTGAAAGTTTCTCACAGCAAGGTGAGAAACTTTCTCCTTCCCTGAAGAAACTTGAGTTGCAACTGCAAACTCTCCCTTTTTTCTCCAGTTACAATGAACAGAATATCTGGAGCAGAACTCTGGAGTTGGGACCAAATCCTTAGGGATTGACTGTTGCAAGATTAAGTCAAGCCCAGCTTGTGCCAATCATCTACTTCTAAAAGGCTCTTCAACCCTCCAAGTTGCCATGAGCTAGAAATAGGATTAAAGAGCCATTAGTTTCAAGAAGTGACATTAGACAGGAGCTTTTTAAAATTCTGATTTTAAAGCAATACTAATTTCTAAGAGGTACAACTGAATTCCAAGATTTGCACAAAACTGAGCAATTTCCACAGTGATTCACTAACCCCAAACTCGGCGAATACAAAAGAGATTTATTTTTTTCTTCCCCCCAGAACTCCAAATGCAATTTTTAAATACTATTTTAAAGCAGAGCATTTTAATATGAACAACCATCTGCTCTTGGAAAGGCTCTCACTGTCCCAGTCCAGTCAGCTCCAAATGCCAGGCACAAAGCACAAAATTGCAGATCACACTGGAGTGACTCTCCTTCCACATGTAAAAATAAACCCACAGTCAGCCCCTGCCTGCAGTGAATGAGCAGCATGAAGGAGGTATTTTACTAAGAAAAGGTGTTTTGGGAAAAACATTATGAAGTCATTTATTCATTCAGTTTAGCCAAGAAGACAATTAGTATACAATTCAACAGAGATGAATGACTGCAATATTCATCCCCTTGCCATTCCCTGTTATTTGTTTTGAAGGACCTGCTCACATCAGATTTATTTCCCTAAACTGGCAATCAGGTTATTAATTACTGGTTGCTTTTTGTAGTGGCTACTGTAGAAAGGGAAGGAAAAGCAAAGATCAGACTTCAAAGACCTTGTGCTCTAAAATAATAGCTCGTTTCAACTGCAGAAACAAGGAGGAAAAAAAGGTAACCAAGGGAGATCCCAGATATTTGTGTCTCGTACCAAGTGACCTGTGTGAGCTGCCTCCTTCACCAGGCACAGCGACACGTATTCCCAGAAAAAAAAACAGGGATAATTGCCTGCAGCAGAACAAAAGAAATCTGCTCACCTGTAATGAAAGATATTTTTAGATTAGGAAACCCCTGGTGCTAGAGGTGCGATGCCTCCACACACACGCTCCTTTGGTTTTTAAGGAGAGGAAAAAAAAACCCTCCACGTTCCAAAGGTTTAATTCTCCTCATCCATCAGCTGCACCACTTCAAACTCCAAGTGCTTTGAAGTGAGCGCCTGTGTTCTTGTCAGCATCAAAGCCGGGGGTGTTGTAGCTGCGATTTGATAAAGATCACTGAGATAGTTTGCAAAGTTTCCTTTGTTTCTTCTATTTGATCCCCTCGGTCTGGGTGATTGGGCAGTTAGAAACAAACCCGGCCTATTTATCACTGAGGACATTAAAGAGTTAACAACTGCACGGCTCTCAGACAACACCGAGTGCTATTTGAGTGCTGTCACTACCACAGGCTTCTCTTATTTTAAACCACACTTGTGCTGCACTTGGCACATCACCCAACGACAATTTTCTCTGCTGAGCGGAGGGGAGTTAAAAAAAAAAATCCCCGCTGATTTTTGCCAGCGTGTTTAACAAAATGTGAATAAAGACAAAGCTCTGCAGCACCACTCCTGGTGCCTCCTGGCCTTCCCAAGCCCTGCCAAGCCGGAATCTGCAAGCTCATTCTCCCACAGGGCCCAAGGCAGATCAGGCTCAAAGAGTGAGATGGAGCATGGAAGAACCTCTCCCTCCCCTCCTGTCTCCGTGGCAGAGTGAGCTCCTCAAAGGCCTCAGTTATTAAAACCAATCTGGGATCCTGTCAGGCTTCCACAGATCTTCATTTCAAACCAGGCCCCAGCTCTGAGCAGACACTTCAAAACGCAAGATTGAGATGCAGCAAGAGCCCTCCTGGATCCAAGAGCTCGATCCAGGGGTTCTGAGCTGAGATGAATTATCAGAGGAACCACAGACGGGCAGGGTCTCCACTTTGCTGGCTTTTGCAAGTCTCACAGCTGAGACTCACACCTCAACCTCTAAAATTTATAATTTCCACAAGCCCAACAGGTCCAGTAAAGATGGACATAAAATGCACAGACTGAGCACTAAAATGGCAGCGAAGTACACACTGATTCCATGCCTTTTGCAGTGGATTTAGACGAGAATAAAAACCCAAGAGGACTCTGGAGGGGAAGAACAAACAACACAGAGCTGAGTGGAAGGGGGTCTGAGCAGCTGAGGTCGTTTCCTCTGTGCTCTTCCAGAGCCCTCAGACAGGTTCCATAGTTGATTCCATCAATCCCAGAGCCTGCTCTTCATGGCATTTTCTCTCACAGTTAGATGAAGGTGGATGACAAAAGGCAACACAAGCCCTACCTCCCCAAAATGCTGTGCCTCCTCTGCAGCAGAAAAATGGCCTTTTAATAATCTACAAGAGGCTTACAAAAGACCACAAAAACCTAAGTCTATTAAAAAGAAAAACCTCCACTTCTTCCAGTTGCAGCAACTGACTGGGAAGATAATCCATGTCCACAGGTCAGAGTTCATTCAGGTTGTGAACAATACCCTTCCTGGTGGGATTCACCTCTTCCTTCCCCCACATTCCCACCTCCAGGATGAAGGGGCTGGGCTGGATCTCAGTGTGGTTTGTATTGATTAACTAATGACTGCAGTGCACGCAGCTTGCAAGGCTTTATTAATAACTGCCTGCTCTCAGTTATCAGGGAATTACAGGGGGATGTAACTCAGCATCTCAATATATCCCTCCTTCCATGGATGTCCCAGCAACTCAACATGCACATGGATTCTCAACGCAGAAAGCCCCTTCCAAAGCAGCTTTCACCTCTGCTTTGGAAGAGATGGGAGAGTGAAAAGCTGTTCTGCCTGGCCATACTTTATCTCTCTTTGCTTTTATTCCTTTTAATGAATATCACTGTACCTTCCTTCCTCTCTCCCTTTTATCAACAGAAAAGGGTCTTGCTTTGCCAAATCTGCCTGAGAGCAAATGGTGTTGCAGTTAATCCATAAATCAACCATCACCATAAATTCTGCTCTTTCTCCATCCAAAACTGCAGAGCTGTAAAACAGATTACATGGGATAGCAGAGGCAGGAAGGAAATTTGTGAGCTGTGAGGAGCCCATCACGGCCAAATGGCCTTCCCTTGCCCCTCCTTCCCCCCCCACTCCACCCAACAAGCCTATAAATCTCTGCTGGCAGGGCTGGAACACACAAACAGCCAGCGTGGACAATGTCTGAGAGCAAGACAGATTCACACACTTCACAGTGCTGACCTTGGGGATTGAGGGAGGAGAGGCTGCAGAACCTTCTCCTGACTTCCACAACACCAAGGCACAGGAAAAGTGAAACTGGGAAAAATAAAAGTTCTCAGTATGGAGCATCAGCTCCCTCAGGGCAAAACTCAGCTGGGATTGCAGCTAATCCAGCCTTAAAACACTCAGGATCTCCAGGGTGCCAGGGTTACTGGGACCCAAAAACCAACACTTACAGCTGATCCATCCAGCAATTCCACCCGCTGGGCAACACTCTCTAAAGGCACTGCAACAGTTAGGAGGCAACAAATGATGCAAGAGACAAGTGCCCTTCCCCCCTGCTGCCACACCATCCCGTATCAAACATTAAACCAGCTGCTTTAAATGGGATTACACCGAGCTGACGAGGAGTTGCAGCATATGTGAGGGTGTGTTAAAGCACAGGGCCAGGGCAGAACATCACACAGAGGAAACAGGCACGAGGGCCCAGCATCCTGCAGGGAAAATGGAGAGAGGGAAGCTGGAAGAGTTAAGCTCCGTGACTGTATTAGGTCATTTTCTTTCTCCAAGAGAGTTTTCCAGGGATTAACGTGTTCTATCCTGGGGGGAGGAGAGGACAAGAGTTCTGCACAGGGAGCACTGCAGCTGTTCAGGACAACAGTGAGAAATAAAATCAGAGTGAGATCCTCAGCACCTCAGCCCTGCAGCTGCTTCAGGAGATGCTTTTAGGCAAGGACAGAGAGGGCTCCTTTGACAATCCCCTCCCAAGGGAACAACTACGTCTTGCTTTAAATCTCCCCATCATATCTCTGTCAGAAGATGTGAGGATTCCCTGGGGCTGGAGGAACCACTAACAGACACAACAAATGCATTGAACTGCAGATGTTACAAGGGAGTCACGGAATCCCAGACTGCTTTGGGTTGGAAGGGGCCTTAACGCCCACCCAGTCCCACCCCCTGCCATGGGCAGAGACACCTTCCACTATCCCAGGTTGCTCCAACCCGGCCTTGGACACTTCCAGGGATGGGGCAGCCATAACATCTTTGGACAAATCTTCCCATAGCCTTGTCCTGCTTCACTGCTAAAGACAAACTTACCCCACACTGGTCACCTGGAGGGAAGAAAGGAGAAATTCTAAAATACTTTAACCAGCAAAGTTCTGGGGTAACTCTCTGTACCTTCAGGTTCTCAGACTTTGACAAGACAGAATTCCACTGTAATTGTATCTGTGACCAGTGCTTCCAACTAATCATATTATTTTAAAGTTCCTCTGGTAATTTGTCCTTAATTCCACATAAACTGCTGCTCTGGCATAAAGTGTACTTTGTGATATCAAAGTCAAACAGATTAGGCATGATCCACTTCCAGTGAGGGAGTGTTTTGGAGAGGAGACGATCTAACTTAAGAGCTAAAGCTGGCTCCCTGTTTTAATTAAAGGGGATTAAACATCCACCATGATAAGGAAAAAGGGACATTTTATAAAAATCAATTACCTTCCTCGGTGTCAGTCTGGTTTAACACCTGCAGTTTCTGAGAGAAGTAAGAGTGTAACAACCCACTGGTACTTGGAGGTAAATTAAATGCTGGTGCTGTACAGCAAGATCAGTCACAAAATATCCAAGAAAAACAACTTTGCTACCCAGTCAGGTGTTACAGTGTTGACAAAACAAGACCTTGCGCTTCTAAAGTGTATCATCAAATTCACAACACCGAGATTTAAAGTTTCCTCCAGCTCTTCCCCACCCCAGGAAGCCTCCAGGTAGGGACTGTACATCTTTATCAAGAGGAAACAAAGCGCTGTGGAGCATCTCGGTGTTTAAAAATATGCTCTTGGAATTGCAAGGGCTGAGCCACCCCACGTTCCTCAAATAAAATGCCATAATAACCATGAAGAATGAGGCCTGGCATTCAGTTTTGTTGCTTCTGTCATTATAAAAATGAGTTTCCACTTGACAATATGCTCAATTTTAGATCTCAGCGCAGGGACGCACGAGGTGATTATACATAATACGTATAATTGATACAGCAAAAATTCCCACCACCAGAGGTTTAATGCAGGGCTGCAAAATGAAATATATTTCAGGGTTTTTTTTCAAAAGTTGGAGACTATGAAAGGGTTGTAATTAAATTCCTAATGGGAGAAGGACATTTTATTGTAATTTGAGGGGGAAAAAAAGCGAGTAAAAGGCTCGGTCTGGCAGCTGCCTGAGGGGCTTCACATGAAGTTACACAACAGCTCCCAGTTCCTGGGGTGTTTGATGGGAAGTGCCCACACCTTCCATAATATCTCCTCAGCCTGTCAGAGTGATTTTCCAGTTAAAAACAACAACAGTGTGAGCACAATGTGGACCAGAGCATGTGCCTGGGAACAGCACATCAGAAGGGATCAGCGTCTCCGGGACGAGGTGAGTCCAACCCAAGGGGCAGGGCGGGTCCCTGCAGCAGAACCAGGGCTGGAGACACACCAGTGCTCCTCCTGCTTGGTCCAGACAACAGAATTTAGGAACTAAATGCACTGCAATCCACGGGCAGAGCTAAATTATTTAATGAGAAGCAGGAAAAGAGCTGTTTTCCATTACCCCCTTCCTGCCCCTCGTCACTGGGTGACCTTTGGCTGCTCGACCACTTCGCTTTTGCTGAATAATTTTTGAAGCTGCATGCCAGGGACACAACCCTGTGCAGACACCTCTGACTGCTGCAGCCCGTCCTGCTCTGCTGATGGAAAGGAACAGCACCAGGAGTGTTGGCAGCAGCACTTCTCTGCAGTGACAGAGACACACATTAATCAAGGAGCTGCACGACCCAGCAGATGCTCATTAGGTCGTACAAAGAAGCCACTTTGAGTTGTTGAGCCACAGACATTTATTTTACCTGCAATCCCAACAGGCCCTCCCCCCAAGCACCTGTTTTGTAAGAGGGAACATTGCAAAGACAGAAATGAAAGGCACAAAATACTCAGCAACAATCCTCCCTGACCCAGGAGGCAGATTCTTTGTCCACTAAGGTGGCTCCTTGTTGTTCCAAATACCACCCAGACCTCCAGGAGAAGCTACTTCAGCTCTTGCACAGCATCTCTCCTGTGAGGAGGGACTGAGGGAGCTGGGCCTGGTTAGTGTGGAGAAGACTGAGACAGGACAAGGAGTGATGAATGGCCAGAAACTAAACAACCAGAAGTTCCACCTCCACATGAGGAGAACTTCTGTCCATGGAGGTGGCAGAGCACTGGAACAGCTGCCCAGGGAAGATGTGGAGTCACCCTCTCTGGAGACATTCCTAACCCACCTGGACACATTCCTGTGCCACCTGCTCTAGGTAGGTGGGGTTGGACTGAATCATCTCCAGAAGTCCTTTCTAACCCTAAAAATTCTGGGACTCTGTGAAATAATAGAGATTGTTTGTAGAACCCACTTGGACGAGGTCTGGGAGGGAACCTGGTGGCTCCTCAGCCCTCTCACACCCTGCCCTGCAGAGCTGGGCTGTGGGAGACAGCAGGATTAGAGCAGCCCAAGATAATTTATGAGAGACACCAAGAGAGAGTTATGGTTTTTAACAGGCAATTTTGAAGCAGAATACTACCAATATACAGAGTCCTTGGTTCCACTATATAAATATCTCTGACAGCCAAACAATAACTCTGCCTCTTATTTTAGAGCTCAGACCCAAACTGGTAGACTTCCTAACTCTCCACACTCCTGCTATTCCCTGAGGTGCTTCCAAGATGATCACTGTCAGAGTCACAGAGTCTATAAAAAGGATGAAGGAAGCTGGGAAATTTCCACAGAGGTGGTGCCAGCAAAACACAGCGAGCATTTCAGCCATCCTTGAGTAAAGCCAGGCTGCACCACTGGAATTCCAGCAGTGCAGTCCAACAGCTCCCCCAGCTGAGCTCTGGCATGGCTGCAACCACTTCCACAACACAGGCACTGCTCAGGTACCTGGAAAGTTCCAGAGCTGCTCAAAGGGATGTTCAGATTTACTTTGGGAAGCCAACGCTTGTTCAGGGAAGAGCTTGAGAACTCGTTTAACAGGAGCTGTCACGGTGAAGAACAAGGAAGAAATGACTTGGGCAAGTGGCAAACTCTTGCCTTATGCTTAAGGGAACAGCAGGGAGGCCCTGCCAAACCAGCAGTGGCATCTTGTCACAGCCCATCTAGTTCTGTGTCACACACTGGCATTTATATAAGAAAACTCCATTGAACGGGAAAACATTTTGCTCAGAACGTGGTCTGTCCTCAAAATCCTCCTCTTCCCCCCAGCTGGGGGAGGTTTAGAGGACCAGTGACTATCAGAGAGCTGCACAAACACAGAATGGCTGCATAAAAATCCTCCTCTCCTTCTTAAGCAGGAGGGAAAGTGCATTTAAAAGCCAACAAACAAAGCAGGCGCAGAGCAAGTTCCTGCTTGGATTTTTAAGCAGCGACACCTGAGCTCCTTGGTAAAAAATTTTGAGCAGATTTTAAGCTTTCTCTTCTCTACTCCCACTGTAAGCAGCAGTGACTGAACTCTTCAACTCCTCTCAGGGGGATTTCAGCTGTTCCCCAGCTTCTCCCCAAAACTCTCTGTAGATTAGATAAAAATAAGAGCTCCCAAGAACGTCTGAAATCTGGTATTTGCCAGATGCAATTTTCCACCTATAACTTCCAATTCTTTCTGATTTTTAACCTCTGCACACAAACATGCTACACAAAGGTGCTTTTGAGTTTTACTCTTTGGAGGTTTGTTTTGTTTCTCTGTACAATCCCTATTTCCCACAGAAAGAAGAGCAATTATAAGGCCCTTTCCAACCCAAATCATTCTGGGATTCTATGAAAAACCACTGGTTAGTAAGGATGAGGCAACAGCTTCATCCTTATGTCATATCTTATCTTTATGATACCCACATGTCATAGCTATAATATTCAAAAAAAAAACCACAAAAAAACCACTGAACACCAAAAAATGCCATCAAACCCAGAGAAAAAAAAAAGGAAAGCAACAAAAACCACCAAAAAAAATCAAACAGCATGAAGTGCAAGAAGAAAAGCAGATTAAATCAGGCTACAAATACTTCGTGTATACTCCATTTAGCATCTGTTCTTTAAGTTTTACTCACACTATGGGTTTGTGGAACAGCCAGTGGTTTCCTGCTGCTTTTCCAGCTTCTCTTTTAAGGTGAATTTGCTCTTATTTCTACTTTTGGAAAGTGTTACCCCTCCGTGCCAGGCCCGGAACAAAGAACAGGCAGCGCAGGGGGTGAGTCAGAGCCCAATAACACCCGGGGAGGGAAGGAGCAGAGAGAGCCAGGAGGGAACAACCCAACCCAGAGCTCAGCTCGGCTGCTCCTGCAGCTCCTGCACCTGCGGGTGAGTGAGCAGCACGCGGGGGGGGGTGATGGGTGAGAGATGAGGCTGAAGGGATGTGGATCTTCCCGCGGGCTGTGGCACCACCACCTGGTGGAGACGGGGACCAAGGAAAAGGGGCTGGAACGAGCTGATCCTGTGGGAAAAACTGACAGGATCTAAACCCAGGGAAGAGGGGAATATGCTGAGCTGGGAGGGTCCCACAGGGATCATCAGCCCAGCTCCCGGCCCTGCACAGACACCCCAACAATTTCCCCCTTCCCCAAAAGCGTCCAAACGCTCCTGGAGCTCCCTAAAGGAGCCTGTTCAGTGCCCCCTCTGGGGGAAGAACCTTTTCCTGAGAGCATTTCACATCCCATTTACAATCCAGAAACCCTTTTCTTGAACTCAGGCTCGTTTAACAACAGATTCTGCAAAATCCACCTGAATGAAGGAGACGAAGGATCGGGAACGTTGGGAAACATCTCCTGACGTGTTGGGGGGAGTTTTAAAACTCACATTAAGGCTCCACAGATTCAGCCCCTCCTTCCATCCCTTTCCAGGGCTGGAAAAGAGCACTAGAGCCATTCATTAAAGCCTCCTGGTTCTTGGGGGCTTTTATGAGCCCACAGGCACCAACATTCCCGGAGACAGTCGGTGTCACCAGGGACTCATCGGGCTGAGGGATGGGATCTCGTCTGCCACTGCCAGGGCACAATGACAGCAGCTCCACCGTGACATTTAAGCTCTAATTTGCAGGCAAATGTCAATATTTATTAGTCACACCAAGATCTTCAGCAAAGTCTCTGTGGTTATACTTTTAAACTGCTTGAAAAAGAAGAATATTGGCTCCTGGGATCTTATTCCAGACTTCCTATGTTCTTAATTTCACCCTGAACTATTGATTACTTTTTGTGGAATGTTATTTTCAACCAACCTATGCACCAACAGTGTTGAAAAACACTTGCAATCGTGCCAAAAATTGACTATGGAAAAGCAACCCTTTGACTTATTTTGTCCCTGGAGCTGTAAACATATTTATGGATTTAAATAATGGAAATTTTAAAGCAACAGATGTTTCCTGCCTGCAGCACAGGGCAAGAACACCAGACTTTCACTATGACAGTGCAACTGAAGCATCCACACACTCCCATCATTTGCTCTGCTGTGCATTAGTTTGCAAAAATCCCCCACGTGTTGAAATCTGGTTTTAATCATGATGTCAACAAGTCTCCCTAATCCTAATAGAAGTCAGGAATTAGGCCCTCTGAGCAAGGCAGCGTGAAAGAAAGTAACACAGCTTTTAAATGTAGAGGAGGAGAGGAGAGAAAAAAAAGGAACTGGAGAGATTAGTAAGTCTGATGGAATTCTGGCAGACCTGGAGAAAAGGATATTTCAGTGGTCTCCAAGCAGAGCAGCCCTCACTTACCAGGATTTTGGCTCCCCAAAATGCAAGTAGTTGATACTGTAGAGATCCATGTCCTCTGTGTGCCAAGCAAAAGTTGTCTTCCACATCCCAAAGTAGAGGTAGGGAGTGTTCACACCCTCTATGATAATGCCACACTCGTGTTCCACCATGTCCAGGAGGGTGTTCAGATTGCCAATATTCCACTCATCCACGTCCTGGAATTCAAAAGAAACGCTTGGAACTTATCAGGAAGAATCACAGCCCACAGCTTCCTTTCAGTGCCTTAAAATGCTGGATATAATGGTGTTATCACTTGCATTAATTTAATTCCACCTGCTTCCAGAGAGCTTTATTTGATGCTCAGCACTGACCACAAGCAGGAAGGATCTCCTGCCCCTCACTAATATGTTCTCTGAAGAGGCACTTGTACCATAAAATACCCCACCAATTAATTAACTACTCTGTGAATGATGTGGCCAAAGTGGCAGAATCTTCCCCCTCAGCTCAGTGTTTCAGGGGAAGAGCAGGGATGACAGTCCTTTTGGTTTTATCAATAAAACAAATAAAAAAGGCATCAGGCAGTTCTAAATCTGACACTTGGTTTTCTCTACTTCAACATGAATTTGATCATTTGAATTTGTACCATTAATTGGTACAAATCTTGACCCTGAAGGCTGACACAATCTCCAAAAGGAAACTCCTTAACATCCCTTTTTCCAAGTGTACTTGATATGTGAGCAAAAACCTGAGAGGGATGGGAGCATTCCCTGCTCCAGGGTGCTGCTTCTGGAGCAGCAGGACAGTGAAACTCGGGCTGCTCAGTCCTGAAACTTTCCAAATCAGCCTGAAAAAACCCAAAACAGGCAGGGAGGAAAGGGCTGAAGGAGGGAAGTGGCTGAAAAGTGGGATGATGCAGAGAGAGAATGTCTTTCAGGACTCTCCCACCTCAATTCTTGCAGCAATGGCAGCAGTTTGAGAACAGGAAATGATCTGTAGCTGTGATTGATAATTCAGTTTAATTTCTGCTCAGAGGAACCCAATGCATACTGAGTTCACTGCAGGAGCTACTTCTCCTAAAGGTTATGTTTGTGCCTGGTTATGTCACCTGCCCTGATCACACGTGGATATTAAAAAACACTGTAATTTTATATTATAATTTATATTTCTATAATCTACATTCTTTATGTTATATATTGCATAGTCTACCTGCTTTATAGTGTAATTATAATCCTATAACAGAATGAGATATCTCATCCAAGCACCAAATCCTATGGATACCTGTGATGTTCATGGCTCTGAAGGCCTCTGATATTTCTGCTCATTCCAATTAATTCCATATTAAACCACACTGATAATAAAAAGACACTTTTACATTAACACTCACACACTCAGACAATCAGAAAACACTCCAAAAAAGAGCCACTTTCCACTCCAAAGAAAACTACAGAGAAGAGATTTAAATTATCTGCCTGAACAGGGAAAGAAGAGAAGACCCTTTATCATCTCCAGCAGAAGAGACCACAGCAGAATTACTTGAAGCAGAGGATGAAATTTCACCAAGGAAAAGCTTAAACAATTTGAACTGTGAAATAATTCAGTGTGCAGGTGCATTGTGTCCTAATGGAGCTCCTTACAAAGAAAAAAATCCAAATGCAAATAACTTCAAATCCAAATGCAAATAATTTAATTGTGTTAAGAATCAAAAGTGTTTCTGATGAAGCACCAATTCCTTGAAATGCTGCTTTATTTTTCTGGCTCTCTGAGGAGCTTCAGCAGAAATCTCTGTTTTATTCCCTTAAAAAAAGAAACAAAACCCAAGCTCTATATAATTTTTGACCACAGACTCCATTAAGAGCCTGTTGAAATCATATTTTTCTACTAAAACTAAGCTTTTCCCAGCTTCCATTATTCCACTGTTATCCTGAATCCCTGAAGAAGGTGGAAAGTTTAGTCCCCACTTTTGTAAAGAGGGGAAAAAAATAACAATAAAGGCATTATTTTTTTAAGGGTGGCTAAATGAAAGAAATCATTAATTACTGTTCCTTAATGAGAAAAGAGCAACAAAAAAGTTATAGAAGGAAGGGATAACAAAAGAGGAGCATTGCACTTACTGCATCATACAGGGAGCCACTGATGTCAGCCCCGTAAATCGGAGAGACAAAGGTGAGATTCTTCCAGTACTTGCGCTCCAGGTCCTCGAAATCCTGGTGTCGAGGAGTGCAGTACCTGAGAGGGACAGGGAGGAGATCAGGATGGGAGAGTCCTAAGGAACATCCCCACGGATCATTTTGGATTCGAATGATTTACTGCCTTTCAAACCTTTCCACAAAAACCTCTCACAAACCCACAGACGGGATGTGGAGCACCGAATCCCCATCCCAAGGGAATGTGGGATGAAGTTGTTTCACAGGGGAAGCACTCAGGGAGCAAAAAATCTTCAAAGCTGATTATCATGGAATGGTTTGGGTTGGAAGGACCTTAAAGCCCATCCAGTGCCACCCCCTGCCATGGGAAGGGACACCTGCCACTATCCCAGGGTGCTCCAAGGCCTTGGACACTTCCAAGGATAGGGCAACCACAGCTTCTCTGGGCAACCTGTGGCAGGGCCTCCCCACCCTCACAGGGAAGATTTTCTTCCTAATCTCTAACCTAAATCTCCCCTCCTTCATGTTAAAGCCATAATTGCACAATGTCAGTATTGATTAAAACCCAGGGTACTCCAGAGCTCTGGAAAAGTGACTCTGGATACAGGATGCAAAGTGCAGTTTGCACCAGCTGCTCATCCCAGCTGACTGCAGTGCTCTGCAGGGTCCCCAGGCTCTCAGGAGACACTCATGTCACCCATGTGAGCTCAGACCCTCCAAGATATTTGTATTTCTACCTCAGCAATGCAACACATTTCCCAGGACAACCACTAATACACCAAGAGCATCTTTTTCAGTCCCAAGCCACTCATTTCAGGAAGATTCTCAGGCAAATCCTTGAAGAATTCTTCTACACCAACTCCCAGAAAAAGATCTGAGACACACCAAACCCCACCAACTTACGAACTTTTTTGAGCCTCTGGGTGTAAGCTTTCGAGAAAAAGCATTTCCCTCCAAAATGCTCCACATTTAACAAGGCTGCACTTCCTCTCCAGAGGAAAAGCTTCTCCCAGAACTCCCCCGTGCCCAGTTTGAGGCCCGTCCCTGCACAGCACCGTACTTCTCGCTGTTGGCCAGGCGCCGATACTCGCCCACCGTCATGGGCTTCTTCTGGATGTTGTACTGGGTGAAGAGCCCTGACTGCCCAGTGACCACCTGCTGGATGGGAGCCGGGATCACCATGTCGTCGATGTCATCGTAGGTTCTCCGGGGCTTCCATTCCTTGGGAGGAATCACCTGGAGTTGGGGGAGAAGAGGGAAGAATGACACTTGGTTCTTCCTCCCCAGAGGGTGGTGGGCACTGCCCAGGCTCCCCAGGGCAGTGGGCACAGCCCCAAGGCTGCCAGAGCTCAGGGAGGGTTTGGATGATCCTCTCAGGGACAGGGTGGGATTATTGGGCTGTCCTGATGATCCCTGGGTGTCCCTTCCCACTCAGGATATTCCAGAGAAATCCTGCTGCATTATTGCTGTTGACATTTCTGTATCTGTACGTGAGAAATTAAGCCCCAACTCCTCAATTTAAGAGGGGTAAGAGGTGGAGAAGAAGAAAAGAAAACCGTGGGGAACATGCCCAGAACTGTTCCCTCAGTCTTGGAGGCTGCACAAAAAAAACCTGCTGCAAAGCAGGAAGAAAAAGCTGTAACTTTAAATCAAAGAGCTGCCACCAAGCCCTGGCTCAAGAGCAGAGAACCATCAGTGGAATGAAAAAAAATACATTTGCAATCTAATTTGAATTAAGGATTGACCAAAAGAAGTTGCAAAAGCTGGAGGCCAAGCTGGAGGTAATGGTTCCTGCAAGGTAGGATGAGCTCAACTTCCCTTACAAGGCTCTGAACTGCAGTTACAAGAGAGACACAAATGAAAAGCTCAGATTAATCCTACAAGTCAAGTAATTCCTTTACAACATCTGGAATTCACCAACAACCCTTATTAAAATAATCTCCCTGGCAGACTCCTGGAAGGTAATTGCTTGTACACTTGAGTGGACAAGGAAACACTTAATGGGAGCTCTTCATCAGTAGCCAGCTCTCTTTAGAACCATAACAAACGCAGTAAGTGACCTGTGTTTTAGAAGAAATAAGAATTATTTCATGCCTAACAGCTTTATTTCTCCTCTGTGCTTTATTAAGCCCTGCTAAACACCACACCTAACAGCTCCTTGTCAGGACAAATGGTCCCTTCAGCCTGTGGTGACAGGGCCACAGAAATGCTCTTTCTGATCACTTAGCCCTGGGTTTTTCCCAGCTGATGTACTTGGAATTTAGAAGCTTCACATGAAAAGTTCTCACAACGTTTCTTGACTTTGAGTGTAAAGATAAGGGTGGGAAGGAACTTGTTGCAGGGCCTCACCACCCTCACATGCAGGAATTGCTCCCCAATATCCCACCTAACCCTGCACAATGCAACAAGAAATCAAACTGTCTCTGCTGAGGCGACAGAACTTCCCACCCCCCCTACATCAACCACAGCTTTGTGAAGGCACCTGGGACAACTCACCTTGGCCAGCCCTGCCCGGTGAGCTCCTTGGGATTCCATGTAGGCAATGTACTTCCCAAAATCCCGGAATTCCTCCAGGCTGGGACGGAAGGTCATGATCTTACAGCCGGGGTTCTGCGGACTCGGGTTTTCCGACCCCATATTTCCAGTGTGGCAGCTGAGGAGGGGGAAAGCACAAAGGGGGAGGGGAAAGAAGAGGGGCAGGAAAGAAAATATGGGTTAAAAAAGGTTGGGTTTGATGAATTTCACAGAAAAGCTTGGGGAGATTTTACAACTTTTCCCTTCTATTCCCCCAGGAGGGTATTTGTAAGTACCACCCTTTTGGCGTGGGTATGAAGAGCTTCTGACCAAAAATCCACTTTAGGAATTCCTAAAGGATCAACCCAGAGATTGGATATGGGCTAAATATAGACCATGGGCTTAAATCCGCCCCCATTCACGGCACGAAGTTGTGTCTTATCAGGATGGTGGCCACAAATAACACCTTCAGCATCTATTCAATGTGAACAAGTGTTCCACCAAAATGCTCCATCCTTTTCTGTTTAGGTTCAAACCCAACAGCTTTCCCCAATGTTTGGGGTTTTTCCCATGTGCTAGACAAGTAAATTAATTTAATTTTAATTCAAAAATTTTAAAATTAGATGATTTTTTTTAAGGTAGCTTCATTATCCTTTGTATTTGCAATGTATAGAGATAAAACAAATCATCAGACAATTCTTAAAAGAAATTTCAAAACATCTTGCAAGGTAAAAAGCCAAATTGCTCAATGTACTTCACAATTTCAAAGGTGAAGGGGGGTGGGGGAATCCCAAACAATTCAGGATGAAATCACAATTTTTAAAATGGAATTATTTTTTTTTTTTTTAAGGTTATGCTGGAAATGTTTTCATGGCATTTCAGTTGCAAACGTAACTCTGAAAATATTCTCCATGTCAGAGAAGCAGCTGCAGCACAGCCAATATCCCAAACCCTCAGGAGATGGCAGTGCTGGGCTGTGAAGGAATAAAAAAGTGCAGCAACGCCATCAAAAGTGACTTTTAAATCCAAGCAAAATACGTGTTTGGATTCAAATCTGTTTCAAACTAGCCAAGCAGCATTCCAGATGCTACCAGAATACTCACCATGTCAGGGAGAGCAAAATAAAAGAAGGAGAATAAAATCACAATTAAAATTAGCTGACAAAATGCTGCTAAATCTGTAGTTTAGTGGCTGAGTGTGGCAATGAACTCATTTCAGAGGCAGCAAGTGCTGTCACCTTCTGGAAATGAAGCCATTAATTTGGACAGATTCCATACCCAGGGCACCAAGGTTTCCTTTACCATCTTTAACTGGGTAAACCATTTTCCATTTCAGAGAAAAATGAACAGTTTTGCCTTGAAATTTTAGAAACTCAGAAATTTTAGGACTCTTCAGAGGAACTTTTATGCAAATTTGTTTGAAAACAATGAGCTGCAAGTCTTCAGCTCTTCCCCCAGGAGCCTTCAAAGGAATTTTATGGGTAAAATCACAGCCTCCCACGGCCAGAAAAGCTCTTCCCAAGGCCCACTCCAGAACAAAATCCAACTGTAAATGCCAATATTGCACAATATCTGCCAGCCCTGAGAGGAACCACAGGAGCTGGGCATCCCTGTGCCAGAGGTTTCCTCTGAATTACCCCAGGAAAACCGGGCTGAAGGCTGGTGGAGAAGTGGGACACAGAGAGAAACCATCCCCAAACCTTCTCTCCTGACACAATCTCCCTGGGAATACTCCTGCTATTTTTAAGCTGGGTCTAGAAATGCCACCAAAGTTCAGGCAGGCTCGGCAGCAGCAGGACACACCGGGAGGAGCTGCCTCGGGAAAGGAACTTGAATTCCGTCCTGAGGAGGATCCATGCCAGCACCATCTGCTCCAGAGAGGCCTTCCCAGTATTTGCAGCTTTACTCACACCCAAGGGGGGGAAAAAAAATAAACAAAGCCAGGTTTTATCCTATTTTTTCCCCAAGATTGTCGCCAGGTTTTACGCCGTCTTTTCCTCAAGATCGTCTCCAAAAATTCCAATTCTTAGTCAATAAACTGGGAGCAAAGAGTCCAAATACATGCTGCATCAAAAACCACTTCATGCAAAGCTTATTGAGTCAATTAAAAGGTAAAACTACTTCATGCAAAGCTTAATCAATTAATTAAAGGGTCTTTTGCATCAATACAAGTGACATCACCCGGAACTCGGGAATTCTGTAGAGCAGAGACAGCAAAACACACCATTTTTCCATGTTTAATCCCACCTAAAGGACATTTTAACACCTACCCTAGATAATGCATGTTCCTCTAATTAAACTAATTATGCCATGACTAAAATATGGCCACAGAGCTCATGGGAAGGGAGAATCAGTTTGAGTATTTTAGGGAGAGACATCCAGAGCCGCTGCCCATCCCACCATCCCCCTCCAGCCCCAAGGAGCTGGGAACACCCAGGGAAAGCCTTGGGAGAAGAGAATTTCTATCCCAACTACTTCACACTGAGGGATTTGGGATAAACAGTGGCAATATTTGCTGTCACCTCCTTCCCAGCTCCTGGTGTCACATGGGAGGCAGCGGGACAAGCCCAGGGCTGTCACAGCCCGGCCAAGCTGCTGCTTCCCTATGGAATTTTCAGGAGAAGGCCTCAATTAAGCAGTGCCCTAAAGAGCTTCCCTTGCTCAGCATCACTGAGGGACATCTCACAGCAGATTCTGCCTATTCTGAGCGCACTGAAAGCCTCTTTCAGTCCCGGCTCTCCGGTGCTGAGGGTGAGGATGGGAACCAGCTCTTCTCTGGGCACCATCAATGCTGAAAAGGAGGATTCTGCAGAATCTGAGCCCCCTTCAGTTCTTGAAAAGGAGTGTGAAGGTATTTGTCTCAGCTGGGCTCATTCTGGGTCTTTGTAAGCGAGTAACAACTTGAAATATTATGAAAACCTTCTAATTTTCAACCATTGTGAGGAAACACTAAACTCGTCTCCAGAGGGACGGTCTCGGTGCACACAAAGAACTGAGGTTTTAATTTCTGTGACTTTTACAGGAGACTTTTCCCTCCAAAACTGAACTGAGACACTTCTATGACTGAAATCCTGTACCTGTTGACTGAAACCTTTGTGTGGCAGAGAAAAAAACCCAAGACACCCAGCCGAGATCAATGACTTGCTAAAGGACTTCCAGGACTGGGAATCTTTCCTCCAGGACTTTCAAGTAGTTCCCCACTGCTCCCCCACTCCTGATCTGGGAGAACAGACAATGCCAATTCTTTTGAGTCAGGGGTGACTTTGGTTACAGTTGTGACTATTGGTGGAAACAAACCTGCCTTCAGGCACCAGCACTGGAGTCAAACCCTGTGCCCACAGCCAGGGCAACGTTGAGCCATCGATCCCGATGGGAACAGTGCAACACAGCAGAATTGATCACACAGGAGGCACTTTGTTTGCTCAGGAACACAGGAGAAACATCTTTAATCTTGCTAAACACAGTTAATACACTCACTGGGATTATCAGTTTTGTGATAGATCAGAACACAGGGACCTGCAGAGCCCTTTGAAGAAGGCACCAGGTCTAAAGGTAAAGTCCTCCCCAAGGGATGAACACCCTGTGCACAAGGGGCAAAACCACTTCTGAAACCCTCCTGTCTCTCCAAAGCTGCAGTTTTCCACCACCAATCCCACAAAAACTCCTCTCAGCTTTTTCCTAAAGGCCTTGAAGCCAAAACATAAAATGATGAAGGGAAATGCCCCCTGGAACACACACCCAGAGAAAAAAAGGAGAAAGCAGGGGCTCAAAATCTGGGAAAGAAAACCCTGGTGTGGAACCTGCAGGTGGCAAAACCAACTTTGTGAGAAGAGGATGTGCAGAGATTATCAGAAAATCCCACAATGGTTTGGGTTGGAACAAACCTCAGATGACCCAGTGCCACCCCCTGCCATGGGCAGGGACACCTTCCACGAGCCCAGGTTGCTCCAACCTGGCCTTGGACACTTCCAGGGATAGGGCAGCCACAGCTTCTCTGGGCAACCTGTGCCAGGGCCTCCCAACCCTCCCAGGGAAGTTCTTCCACATATCAGACCTCAGTTTCCCCACTGGATGCAGCGATCCAGCTGGGATCTCACAAGAGTGGAGGAGAAGGGGAGAATCCCCTCCTTTGATCTGCTGGTCACTCTCCTTTGGATGCAGCCCAGGATTCCATTGCCTTTCTGGGCTGGAAGTGCACACTGACAGCTCATGGGGAGTTCTTGTCAACGTTCCAAGAAGATCCCACAAGATTTCCCTTGGGTTGTGTTGCAAAAGGCTAAAAAGACCCATGGAAATATCCTCCCATGGGCACCCTGCAACCTGCTGCCAGCTCTGGGCACGAAACACGGCCGGGAGCCTGCGGGGGGTGGGCACAGGGGCTGGCACGGGTGTCCCACCCTGCTGAAGGACACAGAGCCCCAGCCATCCCAATTTCTCAGAATAAACAAAGCTCTGGCCACAGTTTGAGGCAGGAGGAAATCTCCCAGCAGTACCCGCTTGGACAGTGCCCCAGCTCGTGCCCGTGGCCATTTGTTCCTGTCCCGTGCCAAAGGGGATGAGCTGTGGTGCTGCTGCACAAAATTATCCAGGAGTGACTCCGGTTCCAGGGCTGTGCTTTGGAACAAGGCTGGGCTTACAGGGGCAGGACTTTTAGGACAATGGGGCAAAGCCACCAGCTCAAACCACAGCTTCCAGACGTCAAACATCTGCCACAGCTGGAGGAAAAGTCTGGGAGGGCTAAACTTTATTAGGAGGCACTCACAACAAACTCTCCTGCTGCAACATCATCTCCCTTCCCCAAATAGGAGAGTTTGTTACTCCCTGAGTTAACTGGACTGAGGATTCTTTGTGCTCTCAGTGGAATTGCCCTTTTCTCACTGAACCCACAAACTCTTAATCTAATCAATGCAGACAACAAACATCCCTGGCTGTGTAACACCACTGAAACTGCTGTTAAATGGTAAGAAAATTAAGTTCCACAGCTCATTATGCTACAAGAGGACAGTGAATTATCCAGGAAACCACTGAAGGACAACACCAGGCCAAGGCAGAAAGTGTAATAAGGCCCAGATATTGAAGAGGAAAAAAGAGGAGAGATAATGAGAAGATCTAAATGAGGCACATCTAAACAGCTTCGATAATTGAAGACATAAAGAAGATGTCGTTTTCAGCAAGAAGCACAAAAATCATTAATATACAGCAAATTATTCATTTCAGTGCTGAAAACAGAGCAGTTCATTCTTTGGGGAAGAAATTCTGAATGCATTCCACTCCTCAGTGAAGAAAGCTGCTGATAGGAACAAAATTTATAGTTTTAATAGCGTGGAGAGATTGAGAGATGCCCTATCTTAAACAAGGGTTTTAAATCATAAAAACAGAATCTTAAAACCTCCCTTGCCCTCCATGGTTCACTAAAACCCTCTGGATGTGTCAGAGGGAAACTGAGAATCAACACCTTCCACCAGCCCAGGGTGCTCCAACCTGGCCTTGGACACTCCCAGGGCTGGGGAAGCCACAGCTTCTCTGGGAAATCCATCCCAGCCCCTCCCCACCCTCACAGCCAGGAATTCCTTCCCAATATCCCACCTAAATCTCTCTTCTTTCCCTTTGAAGCCATTCCCTGTGTCCTGTCCCTCCATCCCTTGTCCCCAGTCCCTCTCCAGCTCTCCTGGAGCCCCTGGAAGGGGCTCTCAGGTCTCCCTGGATCCTTCCCTTCTCCAGGTGAGCCCCCCCAGCTCTCCCAGCCTGTTTATCTGATCCCAATAGAAAATACTGCAAAGGTACCAAATTAAACCACCAAACCCCAGATTTTTAAGTGTGGCTGAATAAACTTCTGACTCACTCAGTGCTTGAGGCACTTCCCCTACAACAAGGCAAAAACTCTCTTCATTAAAAAAATCTTTAAATTTACTCTTAACTCATGATTTAAACTGTTCTGTACACTCACAAATATTAATGGGAACCTCGTGTTTATTTGAAATGGCTTTTTTTTTTTGGATGAATTAGGCTGGAACACGGAGGGCAGATTCTTCTATTTCCACCAACTTCCTTTCTCACTAAGCCAATAAATTACACTCCAACCTCCACCAATTCTCAGGGATCAGAAGCTTCTCAGCAGAACCAAAGAAAAACTTTTGCAAGACATCAAATCTATAAATAAAATAGGTAATTTTATACATACATATATATATATATATATATATATATATAACAGTTTTAGAGAAGAGTTATGTGGTGTAAGGATATCTGAGACAACTTTCCTTTCTTCCCCCCTTTATTCCCAAGAATCAGATTCTGGCATTTAGACCCCCAAAAAAAGTGTCAATTTATAAAAGTTTGCAGTTCCCTGTTTTAAACAACTGCACAATCACAGCAAGATTTTAAAGTAACACCTTCCCCCCCACCCCCAAAAAAATATATTTATATCCAATTTATCATTTCTAACCTCCAAATTGCTTTGAGCTTTGTATATCCTTCCTAAAGTAAACACCCCAGACGAAATATCTGGGAAAGAGGAACAACATTCCCATCCAGGCACCCTGATAAACATCTCCAGTGCTTGGGATTTGATAAATTGGAATTATTTTCTATTCAATTTCACACTCCACGAGGCTCCTCCAGAATTCCAGACCCTCCTGTTCTTGAAATCAAGCAGCACATGCAGCTCATTGAAGGAAAAGAAACTTCTCCCTCCCAACCCCCTCTTTGCTGTGCAAGTGCACATTTAACTGCAGCAAAATTATTTAGTCACCAACAGTATTTAAAAGCAAACAAACAAACAAAAAATTGGTTAGGTTTAAGTGCAATAAATCTGTGAGGCATTAAAGCAGTTTATTACTGCCTGAGGCGAGGTGGTTAACATGTAATGGTTATTTCTGACTAAATCCAGAGCAGAACCTCAAAAACTCACATGTTTTACTGAGCAGGGGAGATAAACTCGGACTAAAACCACAGAAATCAGTTCACAAACCACTGCTGAGGCACAACCTATAACCAGGGATCTCCCAGACTCCACTTTGTTGCACCACACAAGGTCTGTATTCTGCAGTCTTTGCTGTATTTACTGCAAGGTTTGGGAGTATTTAAAAAATAAATTAAAAATTTCATTTAAATAAAAGGCATTTAATGTGGACTGAGCCTTCCCAGCAGCTCTGCTCTGCCCTGGTACACAAAACTCCTTTGGGTTCACTTTGAATATCAGGAATATGAGCTCAGCATTCCCAAATGTGAGACCACAGTGAAAGCACAAACCCAGACCTGGAGCAAATGAGGTTAAAAAAATTACCTCTTTTTTACATATTCCTGTTGAATCTGAACAAGGTTCCCAAGTTTTAACCCCAGACACCTCGATCCAAAGCAGCAGCACTGCAAACCTTCAAATGAAAACCTTAAAATAAAGTAACCAGAGTCCATTGTTCTTAGCAGAAAGAAGATCAGAAACCTTGCAAAGCAATCAGAAACCTCAATTACTGCACTGCTTTGTCCAGAAAGTTAATTCCTGTATCAGATTAATGCCTTAATAAGGACTAATTCCCAGTTTTCCTTCAACAAACCTCCCAGAACTACAAGCCTGGAGGGCTGTTCTCAGCAACCTGCTCAACTGCTTTAGGTCCCTTCAGGTTTTTATAACACAGAATTCCAAGAAATTGGATTGTTCTGTGGGGTTTTTGGAGCATTTTGTCAGTATAAAATCAACACCTTGGGTGTATTTTTGCCCCAGGTGCTTTGGGTGCTGCCCGGGGTGGGTGTGACACACTGACCCACATTCCAGGCTCGGGAGCCAGAAAATCACCTCCTGAGCGAGAGGAAGAGCCAGGAGGGAAAGAACAGCACCAAGGAAGGTGCCAGGGAGCTCCAGAATTCCCTTCAGCTGGAATAGCTGCGCCTGGAATAACTTCACCCCATCCTCTGCACAGAGAGGTGTGGAGGAACCCCCCAGTTCACATCCCTTTCACACCTTTTAACCCAAACTGCAGCTGCAAGGAGTGATGACCATTTAAAACCTAAATTAAAGCAAAAAGCCTTGGAGGTAAAATAAGACAATTTAATCCCCTCTCAGGTCTGTTTTATCCAGGTCTCTCTGGAAGCTGCAGCTCCCAAACCTCAGCACAGCCAAGTGCTGCTTGTTCTGCCAGCACAGAGCTGAGAACAGACATGGGAAACTTCACATAAACTTCTTATTTACCCCAAAAAAACCCTACCAGGATCCTCCCCACTCCCCTGGGTGGGTATGAAAACCTGTAAAGAAAACGTCAGGAATCATCTTATCCTGCCACCAACTTGCAACATTCACTTCTTAGGCCACAGGTTTTCTGTGAATTACAGGATTATTTCTACAAAATGCAGGATTTCTGATGGGTTTAGGGGACAAAAGGGGCCATCCTGTATTTTCTAAGAATCTGGGAACTTAATTAGCTTAATTGAGTAGCAAATGATTCTACCCACAAACTGTGACAAGCCAGAATATATTTGGTCCAAACCAGAGGTTAAAAAGAGAAAAATCTTATTAAGTTTAGTGGAAAACAACAAAACTGTTGGACAAACACCTAAACTGTTGGACAAACACCTGTCTCACCCCACAGTGGGAAGACATCAATAACTCCCAAACCCACGTGGAACAACACGATTTCTGCCAACATTCCGCAGGACCCACGGATTTCAAACCCTCTCTAATTCCTCGCCAGATGACAAACCCCGATTTCAAACAGAGCCCTGAGCAGCCCCAGAGGATCCCAGTGCCTTCCAGATCCATTAGGCAAATCCCTCACTTGTGGGGACATATTTAGCTGCCATCCATCTTTGCTATTAACAGATGCTCCAGTGCAAGGGACACCAGGCACACACTGCAAATCCTTCTGCACGTGGCACAGAAAGAGTGGGAAAACCCCCAGCCCACAATCCTTCTCTATCCCCCTGAATTAATTAAGAAAAATCAAGTTTCTTCTCACTGCAAAGAGCTTTTCCTTTCTTTTTTTAATTCCTTGTGTCTTGCAGGACACAGATTATTTCTGGTCACAGGTGAAGCTCCCTGCTCTTAAAAACGAGATTTCAGCTTTGAAATTATATTTATAAAATACACAAATACGATTCCAGCCACCTGATGCCAACACAGAGTTTGTTGTATTGCAGCTGGACAGCCCAGGAGAAAATAAGGACACACAAATCTGGATAAATAAATGTAAAATAACCCCACACAGCCAACATGTCCATCCAGCCAAACTGGTTTGCCCAACTCACATCAAATTTCTTGTGGCCTTTTGTATGGAAACAACTCCAAGTTCTTCAGGAGTTGTCTGTGTTTTAGGGGGTTTCAAACACCTGGGAAACACTCCCTCTGTTAAACCTTTAGCTGCTAAATGACAGGAGGTGAAGTGAAAACTCCTTCCAGCACTTTGCTCCACAGCTCAGGTTAACAGGGAAGTACTTCCCAGAGTTGGATCTTTCATCCACTGAGAAAACAAACTTATTCCCTCTATATATTTATTTATTTACATTAAAGAAGTTACGGTTTAGAGAGCCCAAAATATATAAATACACAGAACTATTTATATTCTGGTCTCACTGGACCAATTAAGGCAATTATTTCTTTTCAAGGAGCGGGGGGAAAAAAAAAAAAAGAGGAGAATCCTTTGACAGAATTTGGACAGAATTTTCCTGTCAGAAGATGTTCCAGTGAGTGTCTCATCCCTGAACATCAGCTCTGGAACAAGGAATCACGTAGAGCCACCTACACCTCCTTTGCATGGCAGGAACTCCTACCACTAATGGGAAAGGAGCAGCCCTGGATTCCTCTTGGATTCCTTTCGGCACCGGAGGAGTCGCTCGACCTGCCCCAACCTCCCTCTCTTATTACAGGGAACCCCAAGAATTAGGAACTTGCTGTCAAAAAGCAATTAACCCCCCACTCCTCCAACAGTTATTCCGTGTAATTGCCGAAATGTAACTGTGAGGTTTGAATTTTAGGCTTAAGATTCCTCTGGTTCTGGGAATTTTATGAAAACAGGAAAAGGAAATGGAAGAGAAAAAAAGCAAAAGCTCCCAAGAAAGAAGTGATGTTGTGGGTGATAACGGTATTAGGGTTTGGATGAGCAGAGCTCCTTAAAATTAACTCTTTATGGTTAAAGGAAACTTGATTTTGGAAGGGTCAGGCTTCATCTAACACAGAATTGCACTGGCTCAGCACAAAGACAACCAAGAGACAGAGCAAAACTCCTCCATCCCAGACCAGAAGAGAAGCTTTATTGAAATACAGAACTTAAGGAACACACACAAAACTAAATCTCATGGGTGACTTTAATTCTTTAATGCAAAGAGCTCCAAACCACTCTTTCTGCAACACACCTGGATCCTAAGCAGCTCCAAGACCAAGAACCCAGGGAAAGACAAGTATCACCCTTGGATGAATCACAGAATCCTGGAATATCCTGAGTGGGAAGGGATCCACAAGGATCATCAACCCAACCCTGGCCCTGCACAGGCACCCCAACAATCCCACCCTGTCCCTCAGAGCGTTGTCCAAACGCTCCTGCAGCTCTGGCAGCCTTGGGAATTAAGCATTCCATGGGGAGCCTGGTCAGTGCCCACCACCCTTTGGGGGGAGAACCTTTCCCTGAGATCCATCCCAACCCCCTGGCACAGCTCCAGCCGTTCCCTGGCTCCTGTCCCTGGTCCCAGAGAGCACAGATCGGAGCTGCAGCCCCCCGAGGAGTCTCCCCTCAGTCCCCTCTCCAGCTGAATAATCCAAGTGCCCTCAGCCGCTCCTCCCCTGCCTTCCCTTCGGAAGGGCTTCCTGAAGAGTTTCCCCTTCCACCACATCCCACCAAAGCCTAATCCAGCCTCTACTTGTTCCTACAAACCCTGGAAACTCCGGGGGAGTCACCAAAGCGTGACCCGACACACGAACCCCGCGGGTCACAGGGCCGGGACCCCCCGTTCCTCCCGCCCCGGGGGGCCCCACCCGCGCCAACGACACAAAATATACCTACAAGTAACACAAAAAAAATAAAGAGAGGAAAGCGGAAGGGACGTTTAAAAAAAAAAGCCTCGGTTTGCCCCCAGGACTTTTGACAGTCCCCGGAGGAGGAAAACAGAAATTAAAGAGCCGCTGTCACGTCCCTGCCCCCGGATTTCCCACCGCGGAACCAACCCCGGCGCTTTTCCGAGCCCCGGGCCCGGCCGATCCCCGCCGGGACCACCCAGGACCGCCGCCCCACAGCCGGGGGGACCGGAGGCACCCGGGCCGAGCGCCCCGAGGGGACAGGGGGGTCCCCGGGGGTCTCACGGGGGGCTCCCACACAAAGCGGCGGCGCGGCCCGTCCCGTGCCGGGCCTGCGGGGAGGCGGCGGCCGGAGGGGTGCGGGGATGCGGGAGGGGTGCGGAGGGGTCCGCGATGGTGGTGGGGGGAGGTGGGGGGT
>JAWWES010000082.1:656995-725961 GCA_035583135.1 Lophotriccus pileatus
CCAGGTTGGACAGGGCTTGGAGCAACCTGGGCTAGTGGAAGGTGTCCCTGCCCATGGCAGGGGGTGGAACTGGATGATCTTAAAGGTACCTCCAAACCCAAACCATTCCATGATCAGCAGCCTGACAGGGGATGCACACGGGTTATCAGTTGGAAAGGTTTCCTCCAAGCCTGTTTTATTTCTCAACTGCCAGCACAAGGAGCCTGTGAGGGCCCTGGAACCAGCTGCCCAGAGGAGACAGACAGTCACATTTACCTAAACACATCACTATTTCAGCAATTATTTAAAACCAGTTATCACTAACGAACGTAAGGAACGTGCTCTTTGCTTATCACAGAGCTGGGATAACACACGGAGCACTGGCAGAGCGGCAAGCACAGAACGGAGGCAAAAATACTTGAGAGCTGGGAGGGAGAGTCTGGGAGCTCCACGAGCCTTGGGAGCATCCCCTCAGCTCCCCACATCACCCTCGATGAACTGTCCTCTGTTCTCCTCACAGGTTCCCTGGGACAGAGATATCCCAGTTCCAAGACGAGCCCTGGGCAGCAAAGAGCCTGTGTGGTACGAGAAGCGCCACCGAGATATCCCCGAGCCACACACGGGAACAAACCTTCGCCATAAGATGATTTTTCCATCCCTGCTGCTTCACTCCATGGTCTGGGCCAGCAGCTGCTGAGATGGCACAGAGCACCGAGCTCCAGCCAAGCTTTGAGCACGTGTTTAATATTCTATCCCAGGTCCCACAAGACAAACTCCTGAGCCTCAAACTCAAACTGAGGCACCTGAGACCTGGGCCCAGCAGCAAGTTACTGCAAGCCATGGTCCTGCTTACTCTGGGGCAAGACACGGAGGCAAGGATTTGTTTGGATGCCTTGAGGGATAACCCAGCAGCCCAGTACGTCCAGCAGACCAAACTGGGTGCTGCAGGAATGCAGGATGGGGAGGACGTGCATCCTCCCCAGCTGGATGCAGGTGCCGTGGCACTTCTGGCACAGGTGTACGAAGTGTTGGCACAGGAAAAGCTGTGCAGTCCTGAGGCCTGGGACAAGGCCTGCCAGGCTGCCACCAAAGCCTGCCAGGACACTCAGAGAGGGACACTCAACAACATCCCACCTGAGGAGCAGGACAAACAGGGCTTTTTTACCAGCATGGGCCCATGTGACAGATTTCAGACGCTGAGATCCGATGAGGACACAGGATTGCTCTGTAGGGGCAGCTCCAACTACGTGCTGAGAAGTTCTCCCATGCAGATCGAAGGCAACTCTGAGCTCTCAGCCCCACGGACCTTGTGCTCCACGGGGAGCTCCTCTCTCACCAGCTGTTTGGAGGTCAGTGCATCGCCAACAGTTGTTTTCCACAGCCCTCCCTCTCCCCCCGAGGGTGTCTCCCAGCCCAGCAGTGCCAGACACCCCAATGGGGACACACAGAGCCCCCAGGAGTCCAGCTGGGCCAGCAGCCCCAGCTCCCACCCCGGCCAGGACACAGGGGCCCAAATGCCTCGGCCAGAGGAGGTTCTGCAGGGCCAGAGTTCCTGCCACCCAGTGCTCCCTGTTCCCTCAGAGGGGACTGAGATCCAGCCTGCCCAAAGCAGTGACATTCCCAGCACAGTGACAGATCCTCCTGCTCCCAGAGAAAACACGGATGAAAAGCAAGAGGAAAAGCAATTACCTACTGGTCTTCCTGACCCAGGAGCTGCAGTGGGTACTGATCCTGCTCACAGAGAGGACCCTCATATGCCAGCAGGCATTCCTTGTAACTCTACATCTGCTTCTATTTCAACCTGTTCCTTCTCCTCAACCCTTCCTCCTCCTTTTCAGCAACCTCCTTCCAACTTAAATCCCCCTCCCCTGTGCTCAGCCCCCTCTCCAGCCTGGCCTCCTCCTCCTCTTCCTCCTCTCCCAACTGAGGACCCAGTGTCCCTGTCAGAGCCAGACGGTGGCAAGTTCTTCACATTTGTTGTCCTGCATGCCAGTGAGGATGAGATGGTTGCCCAAGGGGTCAAGAAGCTGCTGGAGAGCATGGGGGTGCCCAACGGGGCCACGCTCTGCGAGGATTTCTCCATCGCCGGCCGCAGCCACATGGCAGGCTTCCTGGAGGCGATGGAAAACTCCGCCTTCATGATCCTCCTGCTGACCAAGAACTTCACGTGCAACCTGTGCCTGTTCCAGACAGACACTGCTCTGATGCAGTCCATCCAGGACCCATCCAAGCACTACTCAGTCATCCCGTTTTTACCCAAGGTGAACGCCCTGGAGCAGGGTCAGATCCCCGGGATGCTCAGGGCGCTGGTGACCCTGAACGAGAGCTCTCCTCAGTTCCGCAGGGTTGTGCACAACACTTTTAACCCCAAGAGGATCAGCCAGAAGAAAGCCCTGTGGGAGCAGATGCGCTGGGAACGGCAGCAGGCCCAGCAAAAATTGGCTGCCCTGAACCTTGGCTCCCCTGCCCAGGTGGCTCCAGCAGCGACACGGCCGTGGCCACCACAGCCACCCTCCTCACAGTGGTGTCCCCTCAACTCCACGGTCCTTCCCTCTGCTCAGGAGGGTCCCCCCAGTTCCCAACCACTGCTCCCACCGGGCCACTACAACATCATGCCGGGCCCCGGCGGGATCGTGATCCAGAACGCGCGGATGGTGCAGATCGGGAACCACAACACCATGCAGGTGGAAACGGTGCCCCCCGGGCCACAGGACAGCGAGGCACAGACCAGGCACCACGTCTGAGCAGGGCCAGAGGCAAAACTCATTTCAAATCCTAAATTATAGTGATTCTGCTGGGACTGGGACTAATCTTATTTCTCTGTGGGTCAAGGGTCGCCTCTTTCCTGAAGCACTGAAGAAAATTCCTGATTGGACCTCCTGGGACTGTTTTCCTTGTGATTACTGTCAAGTAACTGAGAAAACTATTTTTCTGATTTTCTGGGGCTACTTGAAGATTTTATAAATACATTTTAATGAATTTATTTGTGTTGCTCTGGTTCTTTCCTGCAGAATTAGAAAAGGGGCAGTCAGGGATACGTGGAAACCTGTTCTGCATGTTGGGTGGAAAGGGCTGGGAGATGGCACTGAGCAAATCACTTGAGGGACAATCTTCAGGGGGTGCTCTGGGGAGTCACTGTGCCCTCCTGCCAAGGTGCTGAGCACCACAGGGTCCCACTGTTTTCTTCCAGCACTCCCCAGCTCCCTCATATCAGCCCCAGGAAGGTTCTGGAAAGCTTCAGCAACTCCAGAGAGGCTGCAGGACTCTGGGCTGAGGTACCAGAGATTCCTGTTCCCAGTTCCCCTCTGGAACTAGAGAGAAGGGTTTGGTTTTGAAAGACAAAATTCCCAGGAGTGGTTTTGTATTTAAGAAAACTTACAGAGCTGAGATTACACATCAGGCATAGAAATCTCTGCAGCAAAGCTGTGCTTGGGGAAAAAAATGCTTAATGAAGGTGGGATGAGAAGGGGAAGCACAAAGCCCACAGAGGCAGAAGCCAAATGTCCACTCCTCCATTCTTACCCCTGTAAAAGGCTGGAGGTGGGACCAGGCCCTGCCAGACTGGCTGTTGGACAATGTTCCCTGCTGAGATTATTCCACCTACTTCTGTTACTGCCTCTGAGGAAAAAGTGGGATGGAAAACCAGAAGCATTGAGCAGAGCAATGCAGAGGGGTGGAGAGAGCTGGGGATGAGGGGTGGGAGGGTCTTCTGCAGGACCTGGGTGAGGGATGTACCAGGCAGGAACCTACTGAGCTTTAACACCTGGAGGGCACCCGGAGCAAAGCCCCAGATCCCTCCCTCTTCCTCCAACCTGCCAGGCACGGCCGTTTTCCTGCTCGTCAGCAGAGGTCACCCCAAAGCCACCGAGTGGCTGGGAACGGGGTTGTTCCCTGGGTGGAGCAGAGCCCAGAGCCAGGGCAGGGCTCACCTGACTCCTCCCACCCAACTCCTGCCCCTCGGAGGAGCTGAGGAACCACAGCCCTGTTCAAGTGGATCCCGAGGGCCGCTCTGATCCACACAGGGAGGTGCCCCCAGCCCAGAGTTCCTGCAGGGGGGGTGTGTGCTCCTGTCACTCCATGTCTGTGCCAGCAGGTTCCAAAGCTCAGGACTCCAACAAACCATCCTGGACCCAGCACAGGGCCTAATTCTGGACTGCACTCCTTGTCCAAGAACCATTCAAACCTCACTCCCACTCCTGTATGAGACACATCAGGGGACTCTGCGGGACCCAGTGACAACAGATTAACTCATTTACTCCTTCCAGAGCCTGCTGGAATCCTCCAAGTGCTCCAACTGCTTTTATTTCTCTATTTTCTGTTAAATAAGTGTTGTGTTAATGCAGGTTGGTGCAGGACAGTTCCTCCCCTGGGGAGAACACACACATCCCTCCTTCCCCAGCTCCTCTCCTGCTATAAATAAACATCACACGAAATTAGGCGACTGGAAGCTGCTCCAGCTTGTAAACAACCTCAGCACAGCCACATGCAGCGTGCCTGGATCACAGAAAGGGAGAGGGGAGGATGTCTGGGGTATAGCAGGGCCTGCAGCCACCCCAGGGGAACAAAACTCTTCTCTGTCCAATGTAATTCACAAAATAATCACTGAAACACTGCCCTGCTCCCCACAACTCCATGTTCTGCCCCACATGGAGCTGGCCCAGACAACACCAACAATACATGAGGCCTGTTAAGTGTAATTACCCCTAAATCATGCAGTGAGTTCTCCCACCCTGTAATTACTATCAACCTTTAATTGCTGGGCCCTCTGTGTAATTACACATTTTTTATGTGTTAAAAATCATTAAAAAAAATAAAAATCAAAACCTTCTCTATCACACAAAAATGTTCTCCTCCTTGGGGCTCCCTGACCACACGATCCCAGCTCCAGGGTGGCTTCTGCATGGAATAACTCCCCTCCCAGATGGAATTGCACTCATCAGCCACTGCCTCTGTCCTGAGGCCACCTGGCTCCTTGTACCTGCTCTCCCACACACCTGAAGATCACCTGGAGCACAGGAGGAATGTCTGGATGGGAGAAGCACTTCCCACAGATTTGCAGGCACCAGGGAAGGCTCAGCATTTTTGGAAATCCAGATCCTTGCGTGGAACTAACCCCTGTACCTTTAACTCCTCTGGTTTTGCCCTCCCACCAACAGATTTGGGGTTGCAAAATACAAATTGATAACATCTGTTTCGTTTACATCAAAACACAAGGCAAAATATATAAGGAGAGGTGTCCTCTCAGTGTCAGTGTTATCCTTTCCCAGGGATACTTTGCCACTGTAGCACAGATCAGCTTTTTCCCAGGAGCAACAACGAATCCATCACACCTGTTGACTGCAAACACCCCATATTTCCACACCCACAGTGTCCCATCCCTGGGGGACAAGCTGGAAAGAGAGGCTTACCAGGAAGAAGTCCAAAGGCACTTGCATTCTAGCAGCCATTTTTTGTTTTATTATTTAAAGTTAAGAGCGCTCATCAGCTCACAAAGGAACAAATCCCATTCCTGCAGTTTAGGTCAGGTTTCAGCCAAAAGGAAAAATAAAACAACAACAACAACAAAAAAAAAAAACCAACAAAAATAGAAGGCAGCTAAACTAACTCTGCACTTTACAGCTCAATTCAAGTTAAACCTCCTTGCTTTATAAATAAATGTTATAGTTAACACTGCAAAAATGTAATGGCAGATCTACAATATCTTTAAGGGGCAGAGAGCGTTGGTTATTGAGGCTGATAAATACAAGTAGAGAAGCTTCAGTAGCACATAGAGCACAGGTGGTGCCAGGGGTCTGCTCTCCCAACGGTGGGACCTTTCCCAAAGCTCCAAGGCAGCTGCTTCCCCCCCAAAAAATGTGCTTCCCACCCTGCTCAGGGCCAAGAAATGAGCCCCAGGCTGCCCAAGCCCTGTCACCCCCCTGCACAAGGACAAACTGCTGGAAACTGCTTGTTTTCCACCACAGAAGGTTCTGCTCATGGAGGCAAAAACCTGCCCTAAGCCTTAAAAACCAAGGTGTGTGCAGATCCTAATTAAAGGAAGGAGCTTGTCCAAACAGCAGCCAGGTGAGATTTCAAAATTCCACCTTTGAAGTAGCACCATCCTCAGAAAAATTGAGAGAAAAAAAAAAAAGAAAAGAAAAAAGAATCAAAAGCCCAAACCAGCTGCTCAGAACCCACTGCACGGAGGTTTAATTAATGGGATAATTAACAGAGCCCATGGAGGTGACACTAAAACCTCCCAAGGACGAGGAGGTACCTTAAACTTTCATTGGTTTCTTCTTCCTTCAGCCCACGCTGGTGCAAACATGGCCCAAACACTCACCTGCTTAAATAACCCCCCCAAGCACCCCCACACTACAGGTACCTCCTGTCCTACAGGGCTGGCAAGAGCTCAGCCTCAAAAAATGGTTCAGACTGTGCTGTTTTGGCTCCAAAACCTGGCCACATCCACCCTCACAGCTCAATCCCTGCTGGCCTCTGGAGCAAAAGCACTTCCACAGTGGGAATGCAGCACACAGGTGTATAAAGGGCAAGCCAAGGGGCCCAACATCACCCTTTTCAACTTGGTTTTAAAGTAGCTTTTCCTCCTCCTCCTTCATAAACCCCAACCTCTGTGGATGAAACTGTATAACCAGGACTGACCTTCCTCTATCTTACAGGACTGGAGAAGTCTTGCAGCACAGATAGGGCCTGGCTCTACGAGAGAAAAAACATCCCAGCTTTACGCACAACCGCGGGAATCCCAGGCCTTAAACACCGTTTGGCCAACCAAGAGAGAGGAAAAAACCCCATCCTCAGCACACCCAGCCCTGTGCCATGCAAGGAACTCCCTCAGCAGAGCACGAGCCCCTCAGCTGCTGGACTTGTGCTGTCCCAAATGTGACAGGAGGGAGGGGAAGGAATTAGATGGAAGGTGTTTTATTCCTCACTCGCTTTCTGCGTGTTGGACGTGTGGGCTGGGGAGGGCCAGAGCACGAGGGGGGTGTGTGGCTGCTCCAAAGCTGAACACTTGAGTTTAATCCAGCACTAACGGGAGAGGCAGCAAGTCCCAGGGAATCTCCGTTTTCCTTCCTTCTCAGGATACGATGGGAAAGAACAGGGGCTGTGGCCTTCTGTGGACACAGTGCACTGGAAAGAGCCAGTACCTGAAGGTGACAGCAACGAGGGACAGCCGTGAGCTCTCCAGCCTCCTCCTCCCTGCCCTGATTTGCCAGCTTTGTGGTGGCAGATGGGGACAAAGCTCAGCACCCAGCCGAGGGCAGCCCGAGACCTCCAGCTGCACAACCTCCGTGGGGTGGGACAGGCGAGGGAAAGGCTGGGGGGAGGGGGGACACACCAACTCTCGTGCCCTCTAGTGCAGCTCAATGAAGGCTTCCAGCTCCTCGGGGATGAACCCCTTGTAGGGAATCTTGTGCTTGTCCAGGGCTCGAGCAGCAAGGCACTGGAGGGTGATGTAGTTGAAGGGCTGCATCGTGCTCTTGGTGAGCAGCTTCTCGTCCAGCAGCTCGTAGGCCGTCTGCTTGAAGGCGTTGGTGGCATCCATGTGCGCCCCGGCCTCCATCAGGGCCCTCATGATGAGCGGGCAGTTGTTGCGGGCGGCCACGTGCAGGGGGGTGTTGTTGTCGTAGTCGCGGCTGTCCGGGTCGGCCCCGCACTCCAGCAGCAGGTTCACCACGTGCAGCGACGGGAACTTGCCCACGGGGTAACGCCCCACCGTCGTGGTGTCCTTGTCCACGGCCATGTGCAGCAGGGTGAAGCCGTTCTTGGCCCGCGGGCTGCACTTGAGCAGGCGGTAGATGGTCTGGCGCTTCTGGTGCTCCTGCTCCGGCGTGCACTCCACCTTCTCCAGCAGGAACACCAGGTGCAGGATGATGGCCAACGTCTTGGTGAACTGCACCGAGTCGGCCACGGGGTCCTTGCCGTGCACCAGGGCCCTCTCCACCTCCCGCACCCCTTTGCTCAGCACCCCGATGAGGTCGGAGAAGCCCAGGTGGGTGGCTAAAGTGCCTTTGGAGCGGTCCTGGAGCACGTAGGAGTAAAGCTCGGCAAAGGAAAGGAAGCTGCTGGCAGTCATGGGGCTGAGGGGCTCCAGGTTGCCTTGCTGCATGTCCAGGGCGTACTTCCACAGGTTGATGCAGCGCTCGAAGTTGCCGGAGTCGGCGTAGACGGCGCCGCGGTAGCGGATGTAGTAGGAGGTGTCGGGGTGGGAAGGGCCCAGGATGCGCTCCCGGATCAGCAGCGCCTGCATCCGCATCTCGTCGGGATCCGTGATCAGGGCCTCCAGTTCCTCCAGAGAATTCACCTCCCGGGAATAGTCATAGGCCAGCACCAGCTGCCGGGGCTCGGGCTTGGGCAGGTACTTCCCGCCCTCGCAGCGCAGCTCCATCGCCCTCCGCCAGTACTTGTGGGCTCCCAGGAGGTCACGTTTCTTATCCACAAACGTGGCACCCAGCAGCTCCAGCGCTTCCACAGCCGCCTCTCGAGTGCAGAACACGGTCGGGACCTCGTCCTGGCTGGAGGCTGAGGCACCGCATCCCTCACCCCCCTCTTCCTGGCAGCCCTGAGTCTCCTTGCCGGCGCCGCAGCCCCTCTGATGGCTCCCGGCCGAGGCGCAGGGCCCGCTCGGGCTCCCCGCAGCCTCCTCCTGCTGCAGCCCCCCCTGGATGAGGTACTCCACGATGTTGGTGTGGCCGGTGACGCTGGCGGCGAGCAGGGGGGTCATTCCGTAGCCGTCCTTCTCCATGCGGGCTTTGGAGCGGAGCAGCAGCTGCAGGATCTCCAGGCTGCCGGACTCGGCGCAGTCGTGCAGGGCCGTGTTCCCCTTCACGCTGCGCCGGTTCACGTCGGCCCCTTTCTCCAGCAAGTAGCGGGCGATCTCCCGGTGCCCTTTGTAGCACGAAATCATCAAGCACGTGTGTCCGTGCCGGTTGGCCACCTCCAGGTCGGCCCCGCGCTCGCCCACCAGGTACCGCACGATCTCCAGGTGCCCATCGAAGCAGGCGGCCCGCAGCGGGGTGGAGTTGGTCAGCGTGGTCTGGTTCACGGAGGCCCCGTGGTCCAGGAGGCTCCGCACCACCCCCAGGTGCCCGGCGGCCGAGGCCGCCCACAGCGGCGGGGCCCCCTCGATGGTCTCGCCGTCGAAGCTGACGGAGCCGCCCTCCTCCACGCGGGCCCCGCAGTGATCCAGCAGGTACTCCACCACCTCCAGGTGCCCGTGCCGCGCCGCGATCAGCAGCGGGGTGCTGCCCGCCCCGGGGCCGCCGCCGCCGCCGGGCCCCGCCGTCAGCGCCTCCAGCTCCTCACGGCTGCGGCTGCCCAGGAGCTTCTGCAGCAGCTTCAGCTTCCCGTCGCGGGCCGCGTTGTACACGGCCGTGCGCAGGTCCATGGCGCCGGGGGCCGCGTCCTGGCCATGGACCGGCGGCTCCGGCGCGGCCCCAGCGCGGCGCGGGGCGGGCGGGGGGCGGCGGGACCCCCCTGCCCTCAGCTCGGCGGGACCTTCAGCGCCCGGGCCCGACCGCCATCTCAGGCTGCGCCAAGGAACAAAATGGCGCCGCGCGGGGCGGAGCGCGCCGCGCGGAGGATGATGGGAAACGTAGTCCCGCGAGCGGCGCGCCTCCTAAGGCCCCGTGCCGCGCGCACTCGGTTTCCCAGCAGGCAGCGCGGGAGGGGAGGAGCGGGCAGGGAGCGCGTCCCGTCAGCGCGGGGCTTATTGGGAATTGTAGTCCTGTCGCCCCGCTGCTGCCAGCGCCGCCAGCGGGGCTGCACCGGAGCCCGGACTACATTTCCCAGCGAGCCCCGCGCGGAGTGGTCCGTGAGGAGCGGGTGTCATATCGTGCACAGTGTGCCGGGTTTATTTACATTAAATTCCTTGCTGTTGTTGAACTTTAAGGCACAGCGGCTTACACAGCGTTAACCTGACGTGGTTTAATCGCAGCGAATCGTTTGTATCCTGAGCTGGAACGGACCCTCAGGGAGCATCCAGTGCGACCCCGTTGCTGCGGCAGATCTGATGGAGCGTTTCAAGATGCAAACTTTCTGCTTTGTGGGAGGCAAAGCCTCGTCTCGAACAGCAAACACAGATTTGTTCCCTCAAACCCCCTGCACAGGACGTTATGTCCAGCTCCCTCCGTCCCTGAGTGACAATACCTGCCTGGAGTGAGGGAAAACACTCGAGCAATAAATAGCCCAGCGTAGATGAGTAAAGGTTTACTCACCCGAGCCTATTTTTAGGGCATAAGTTGAGTTTAAGTGTCTCTAATCTTTGTGCAGGGAATTGGCATGGGGTTTCTCCCGCTGTATTTTATTTATAGCTGTTTTTCTCCTTTCCGGGAAAATAAGATTAGTCTCATTATTTCCATTATTATTATTCCGTGTGTCGTGATTATTATTCAGTCCATCCGCCCATTTTAGGTCTTGTCTGGAATTACCGTGGATTATCCCACTAATGCCTGTTGCCTTCACACTGAATATCACTTTTGTTGCTAAGAAACTGCTTTTGCACAACAGGCACTGTGAGCCCAGCTTTCACTTCAGCAGCTGCTGCCGGAGCCAGAGCCGGAGTGTCCGTGGCACAATTCCCACACGAGGTCCGACTGTGCTCAGGGATTCCTCCCTGGAACAGGTTTTACCAGAGCAGCTGTGGCTGCCCCATCCCTGGAAGTGTCCAAGGCCAGGTTGGAGCAGCCTGGGATAGTGGGAGGTTCCCTGCCCGTGGCACAGGGTGGGACTGGATGAGCCCTCCAGGATTGAGTCCAACCATTCCCCCAGCACTGCCAGGGCCACCACCACTAACTCATGTCCCCACGTGCCGCATCCACACAGCTTTTAAGCCCCCCAGGGGTGGGGGCTCCAGCACTGCCCTGGGCAGCCCCTTCCAGAGCTTAACAACCCTTTCAGTGAAGAAATCTTCCCAATATCCAGCCTGGCCCTCCCCTGGCACAGCCTGAGGCCGTTCCCTCTCCTCCTGTCCCTTGTTCCCTGGGAGCAGAGCCCGACCTCCCCCACAGCTCTCCTCTCCTGTCAAGGAGTCGTAGAGAGTGAGAAGGTCCCCCCTGAGCCTCCTTTTCTCCAGGCTGAGCCCCCACAGCTCCCTCAACCCCTCCTTTGTGTGTGCTGGAACACCTGGGATTGTTCCCCATCCCCCTGGGGTGCAAATACACAGCTCTGGGCGCAAATTAATTGTGTTTTCACACCTAAGTTTGGGCACCACTGGCTCCATTTTCCCCTGCCATGAGAACCTGGGCGTGTGTCTGTGTGCAGCAGCTCCCTGGGTGTGAATTTCCAAGCTGTCCCTCTGTCCCCACTGGGAACATCCCCGTGCAAACCCCCCCCCAGCCCCAGGTTTGAGGCTGTTTGTGCTGCAGGTCAAGGCTCAGACACGGTGACATTTCCTCTCCCCGCTGGCTCCTCGTGTTGCCATGGTGACCAGATGCACTCGCTCTTTTATCTGAAGTATCTATTAACCAAAGCTTCCTATTAATTTCCCCTCCACAGAATCCATTAGGGGTTCACCTGAACACCACGGAGGCTTTTTTAGGTCCCAGGTTTACCTCAGAACCTGCCCCTCGTTCTGGGGTGGGCTCAGAGACATCGTGGCTTAAAGTGCAGCTGATGGAAATGTGGGGTTTTTTTCCCGTCAATAAATTGCTTAGTAATGAGGGAATAAAAGCACGAGGAGAAGGGTCACAACAGCCTCTCCCTGCAGATCTGTGAATATGGAGTGTACTGGAGCCTCAGGACCTTGCTCCTAACCCAGGTGTACCCAAATAATTCTGTCTGGGCAGTCAAAGAGAGCTGGAGGTGGGGGTGGATGGGCTGTACCTGCATCACCCTCAGAGGTCTGGGGCAGGATTTTGACTGTGGCAGAAACCAGAGCCACTTTGTCACCTTGGTTCTCCTGTGTCCTTTGGCCTCTCTTGGCAGGGTCAGCATGGAAAGTGTCCCAAACCAGGGCACCAGGGGGATGGAGCCACCACACAGAACCAGAATCGTGGAATCACAGAATGGTTTGGGTTGGAAGGGCCTTAAAGCCCATCCAGTTCCACACCTTCCACCAGCCCAGGTTGCTCCAAGCTCCATCCAACCTGGCCTTGGACACTTCCAGGGATGGGGCAGCCACAGTTTCTCTGGGCAACCTGTGCCAAGGCCTCCCCACCCTCCCAGGGAAGAATTTCTTCCAATACCCCATCTATCCCAGCCCCAGCCAGAGTTCTGGGACTAGAGAGGGGAGTTAAATACCCCGGGGAGGAAGAGCAGGTAACAAATGAGCCGTTTTGACAGGGCTGCCAGATTGTGTGGCAGCAGGGTTAATTTTTTTTGAAACTGCCATTTCATATTCCCTTTCAGACAGGCTGAATTACACGGTGCTGGCTGCTCCAGGAGTAGCATAATTTTCCTCACGGAAATAATGACAGGGTACTTAAAAAGCAAGTGAATGGATGGCTGAAGTACTGGGCAGAGACTTCTGAAATCCAGGCTGAGCCCTCACCTTTGCTAGAGGCTCCTTTGGCGACCTTGGGCCAGTCACTTAATCTTCCTGGGCCTCAATTCCCTGCCAATAACATGGCAATAATAACTGTTCTTGCTCTGTCTGGCTTATTTAGGCTGCAAAGTCAGAATTTACAGCTTGTGTTCTCTCTTCTTTGAGGGGCAACCGAAGCCAAAGAGGAGTCTGGGACACCACAAAGTGCAACCTGGATGATAACAAAGGGCTGGGATATGTGATTGGGAAGGTCCTTACACAAGAACTCCCAACCCATTGTTCCCCATCTCATCCCTCAAAATGAGGAGGAGTTCAGAGCTGTGCTAAAGAGTTCCAAAATGATTTAGGAACAGAGGCCGGGCCGATTTATTGACTCCCTGAGTTGCTGCTGAAAGGCTGAGTGGGTAATTTAGACACCTGCAGAATTTCCTGCGAGGGCTTTGTGCTCAGTCTGTGGCTGCAGCAGCTCCTTGGGTTTTTTTTTTTCAGTTTGAACTGAGGTTTGCAGGCAGCTGTGTGCCCGGGTTTTATCCATCTCCGCGGCTTTGAGGGGTCTGTGTGATTTCCAGAAGCCAGGGGAAGATGGTTCCTTGCTACCAGAGCCAATGAAGATGAGATTTTCTCTCTATAGCTGAGCAATTTGCTGTACAAAGGGAACAATTCTAAAAATAGGGAGAAATGGCACCATGACATTAAGAGGAACGATGACCCAATCCCCAACTTGCTGCAGGGGCTTTTGTCCTATAACTGCCTTCCCCATTAGGGCTGTGATGACATTATTTGCTGTGGTTATGTGGGGCACGAGGCCACGGGTACCTGGAAGGGAGGATTTTGATCAGACTGCAGAGGATGAACACGCCAGAGAGGCTTGTTGGGGAACACTAAATCAGTGGAGTTTCATTTACATCAGACACCAGCCCAACCATTCCAGCATTAATGGCTGCACTGCTGCCCTCAGAATCTTGGGTGGATTTAATCTGTCAGTGGGGGAGTAAAAGAGGGAGGGGGAGAGTGAGTTGTTCTGGCTTATGCAACGTGGACCTTTTCTTTCAGGCACCATAAGCACAGTGATTTGTACTGGTTTAAAATTCGTTTGGCAATAGATTTGTGGCTGCCCTGGGAGTGTCCAAGGCCAGGCTGGAGCAACCTGGGCTAGTGGAAGGTGTCCCACCCCATGGCAGGGGGTGGGAGTGGATCATCTTTAAGGTCTCTCCCAACACCAATCATTCTGGGATTCTATGATTCCTAAATCACATATTCCATAGTACCAATGACGTGGGCAGTGCTGAGCATATCCTGGGTTGGTTCAAAAAAAAGAAAGAGAACAAGAAAGTGTTCAACAGCACCAACAACCCAAACTATTAAAGACATTTCAGTGCTTTTGCCACTGGCCTCAGCAGGATTTGGGAGTTTCATTTTCACACCTGAACACCTCTGAGAATAGAAGCTCTGAGTGGTATTGAGAATTTGTTCTTTTTGTATTTTAAAGCCCTGTTGGAAGCAAAGGGCTCCACTCTCCAAACAACCCCTGCCAGGCATCGAGGTGCCAGCAGTGCCCGGCACTGGGGTGCTGGGGGGGCTTTGGGGGAGACACTTCCCTTCCTGACAGCTGATCTCCACGTGAAACTGTGCTGGAGGGAGGCAGGGGGGTGCCAGGTTTGGGGGGGGCTGCAGGATGAGCCCCAGAATGAGCTTGGATCTTCTCCCTTTGCTCCTCTCAGAGCCCAGACTTGTCTGACTTTAAGGGGATGAGCAGCAGAACAAGGCACGACACGACCTCCAAAGCATTTCCAGGCATGGCCAGCTCTCAGGTCCAGGGCTCTCGGGGTCTCTGGGCCGTGGCAGCCTGGGCTGTATGGCAGGCTATGATTTGTTGTCACCTTTATAAACAGAACAACAAAATCACTAGTCTTCCACACAGAGCCAGGCCAGGAGAGCAGCGCTCCCTCCTCAGGGACGTCCTCCCGCGCGTCTTCTCCTGCTGTCCTTCCTCAGTTTTCTCAGCCTTTAATTCTTGGTCTTGTCTCTCCTTTCAGGGATGGATGCTGCTCTTTGTAGAGTTCCTCATGAGACTGTGTCAAACCTCCCTGCAATCATCTCTCCAATTTGTGGCTGTTCCCGTGAGTCTCTGCTCCATTTTCTCACTCCTGGAGGCTCTGCAGGGACATCAGGGCTCAGCAGGGGCTCCTCTTTCCTTACCCTGTGATAAACTTCTCCAGGAGTGCTCTGTCAACCTGCCTGTCTCCCAGTTATATTCCAGTCTGACTAAAATAAGCAAATGCAGTGTATACTGGGGAATGCTGGAGAAAAGGACTCAGAAAAGATAATGATGGTGCTGAGTTTCCTGGAGTCCCACTGAGAGGCTGATTTAAGCAAGAAAAACAAACCCTTTTTGCTGTTTCCTTTCTCTGGATTTGTTGATGAGCAGTCTTTAGTTCACCCCAGGTCCAGCTTTGCTTCCACTCCCCAGCTTTTCTCTGTTAATACCTCACATATGGCACGCATAAGGTGTGAAAGGACAATGCTGGCTCACATCCATGGAAAGGATCTGACTTTATTCCCCGTCTGAGTGAGGCTTACTTACCTCAGCCACTGAAAACAGGCAGGGAACAGCATCCTTCCCATCTTCACCAAGCCTGTTAGATGTGCTTTTGTAAGCAGGTGGCAATAAAAAAAAAAAAATTAAAAAAAAAAGGGAAAGAAACAAAAACTATTCCTCAGGTTCTGCTGTTCCTTTCGTGGGAGGGGAAAGTGTGGAGCAACAGGAGAGGGTTTGCTGCTGCTGACAGGGGTATGAGCTCAGAGGGAGCAGCCCTATCCCTTCCCTCCCTCCCTCCCTTTTTTTTAAACATATGTGCTTTCTCTGGACACTTTAATCAAACTCCAGATGGGTTGTTTCAGGCAGGGGATTTGTGCTGTTCTGGAGATAAGAGCCCTTTGTGCTGGCCTAGGTAGCCAGAGTGTTTGTGATAGCTGGAGCTGATACCAGGAGATGTCCAGGTGGTCTTATTTAACAGGGAGCATTAGTGATACCACCATTGTCCAGGAAATCAGATAAAACCGGGTCCAGGTGTTACCCAACACCATGTTTGTGTAAGGGCAGTGCCAACTGCTGCCTGCTCTGAGCCACAGAGCAGCACTGCAGAGGGAGGTGTTCTTGTACAGCATCTCTGTCACCCCCAAACTTCCTGGGGTGCACCATTGGAAGGGAAAAAATTAACCAGGAGCTGGACTTGGATGATCCTTGTGGGTCCCTTCCAGCTCAGGATATTCTGTGATCCTAATCTGAACATCAAGTGGAACAGCAGCGAGCCTCACACTGAATATAAGGTCACTCTGACACCTGGATGTCCTAAACTGAAGAATTTCACCTAAACCACCACATATTTTCCTCTCTGCCCTCCCACAGAGAGGTCTGTAATGAAAACATTCAGGGAGCGAGACAATTTAGAAATAAGAATTCAGGACAATTCACTCTTCTGCCCAGGATAATTAGAAGAGAGGAGGAATTGTACAGATGGATGAACTGGAGAGAGGAGACAGGTTGGGAAGTGCTAACCTGGGCTGTAATTTCAGGTGACAAGGACACTTTTCAGTCCTTGTTCTGGAATGACACTGCCTGGCACAGCGACAAACCAGCTCCAGGGAGGGGATTTACCACAAATCACTGCTAGAAAAATCACATAAAAACCGAGACAAAAGAAGTATGAGCAGGGCCTGAGCTCTTCTGCTGGTTTTACACCCAGCCATTCCCTCTTCAGAGCAGGGTGTTTAGCAGGAAACATAAATTCCAGGCTCAGAGCCGGGCAAGAGTTTTGTCTAGACTCCAGCTCGTGGGGTCTGTCTCCGTGGGGCCGTATTTCTCAGCGCGGTGTTTTTCAGGACACCTCTGCTGCGTCCCAGAGCTTTCAGGGAGGTGGAAGCTCGTGGCCCCTCGTGCCAGTGGCAGCTGGAGCTCCCTGGTAATTGTTTGTGTGGATGGGAGCTAAACTTAGCTGCAGAGCCAGGGGGGAAAAGCCTGGTTAGGGAAGGAGTGGGGGCACTCTGGGCCCCTAGCTGTGTCAGAACAGGCTCATCACGAGAGATCCCCAGCTGGACTGCCAGGCTGTAAATTAAACAAACAGCATTTCCTCCGGCCCAGACCACGGGGATGGCAGGGAGAACAATGTGGCCTTATTGCTGTTATTTCCTTCGGTTTCAATCTCTGTCCTCTGCCCCCACCTCCTCCCCAGACCCGTGGTGCCCACTTTACCCGATTTGCCATTTATTACACTGCTTTAAAGAGAGGCAGGGGGAAAAAAGGCTCAGTGCAAATTATATTTTGAGCTGTTGTGCTTTGCCTCTTTGGTGGATAATAAATCTCTCTGGCAATGCTCCTCTGTATAGGATTTGTCATTAAATGCAATTAAACAAACCCTGCAGGTGTCCATGATCAGGCCTGCAGCAGCCCATTCACAACTGCAATGTTATTATCAGCCTGACAACAAAACACCAGATATTTCCTGAGCTCCTCTGATCGATGAGCTCGCCTGACTTGGAACTGGAGGGAGGAGAAAAGGGGGACCAGAGCCCTTCAAATGCTCTTTAGACTTACTGATGGAAAAGTCAAAAAGCTGCCCAGCAATCAGAGGGAAGGTGGAGAGAGAGAAAGGCAGAGGGACGGGAATGCTGAGAGGGAAAAATGAGAGAGGAGTGTTTGGGAGTGAAAGGGTAGAAATGAGGCAAGATATCACATGGCACCCACCTACCTAATGCACAAGACTAGGATTTAGGAGGCAAGGAGGGTATTTTAGGGATGATTCTTTGGCAGCTGGGGTTTTAGTGTGAAGTGAGTCATGCAGGCTCCCTCTGCAGCCACCACAAACATTCCTCTCACCCTAAGGACTGGCAGGTTGACCTGTTGTCCAGGGATGTTTGTGAGTCTTCAGAAACTGCAGCCAAGTGGTTGGATCAGACACCCAACTAGTTGTAAATCCCACCTGGAACAGCCAAAGAAATGGGCTTTTTCAAGGCCAGGATGGACTTGGAACAACCTGGTCTAGTGGAAGGTGTCCCTGACTGTGGCAGGGGGGTGGAATGAAAGGAGCTTTAAGGTCCTTTCCAAGACAAACCATCCTGGGATTCTGTGTTTCTCTGTGTGTGTCCCTCTCCATCTCCATTCACACAGAGATTATCCTGGCACAGCCTTGGGAAGCGCACGCTCCAGAGGTGCTGCTGACGGGATTTGTCCAAAGCAGATGCAACAGCATTCACACCTGAATTGTTGTGTGCCCTGACAGTCAGGAGCAGGGAAAAAGCTCCTGTGGTTCCTGTCAGCCATCCCAGGCAGCCTGTGGAGTGTGAAGGTCAGGGACCCACAGGGGACCTGTGAGCCTGCCACTGAATCCAGTGAGAGAGAAAAATTTGCCAACACCGGTCGAATTCTTCTGCCTGACTCGTTTGCTCAGCTCAGCCTCGGGGTGCTCTTGGGATGAACCTCATTCCTCTCCTGCTCCCACCCCAGGAATCCTGGTTTAGCCCAGCTGGCTGCTGGGGCACACATGGAATTGCAGTGGGATGTGCTCTCTCCCCGAGCAGAGGGACAAGCACTGGCACATCCAGCGTGGTGGGGAGGGCTGTTAATGAGCGTCCCCGGGCTGGGTCTGCAGCCACTGGTGTGAATGAGCTGGGGCTGCTCCGAGCCCTCGAGGACTTTGGTGGAACTCTGCTGATTTACAGCACGAGAGCTGGGGCTGGTGGGGAAAACCCCCTGGAGTTTCCATCAGCGGGTGTGAGAGCGGGGAGGGAGCCTGGTGAGAGCCGAGGGGGCACAGGGAGCAAATCAAGGGCAGGGTGGAAATGCACATCGGCTTGGATTGACTTCAACAAACCAACAAACACTTTTTTTTTTCCCCCCTCCCTTCTTCCCACCTCCCTTCCTCCCCACCTCCAGCAGCTCCTCTCCCCGCGCTGCTCATCTCCCTTTGTGCACCTCTTACCCGCACTCTCCTCTCTAAACAGGTGCAGTTGCCACTCAATAGACTTTAATTACCACTTCAAGGGCTCTCACCGGGGTCTGCGGGAGGGTGGAGATGAATTTTCCCGAGGATTATGTGTGTCTGAGTTCTCTTCAGTCAGATGGCAATATTGCTGTCAGCCTGGATCCTTCGAGAGATCTGTTCTTCGTGTTCTCTCTGCTTGTGTTAACAAAAAGAGAAACTGCTGCTGAAGTTAAAAAAAAAAAAGAAACCACCCAGCCATTAGCTGGATTAATTAGCAGGACAGCAAAACGGGGCTGGAGGAAAATATTGTAGAAAATTTAAAACCCAGGAGTCTCAGCTGGGCTTCTAAACCATTATTTCTGCTTGCAAGTCAGGAAGTGGAGATCTCGGCATCTCCCAGGATTTTCTGTGGGAGCCTGGGCTCTGAAAACACAAGTTGTTTTTAACCACTTTACCTTCTTTTTTTTTTTCCTTTTTGCTCCGTGCTCTTCCCATCACAGCTCACCAGAGAGACACACTGTTAATGCAGCCTGCTGGACCCTGGGGATTCCTCTGCCAGTCCGTCCCTGGCTTCAGCACAGCTTGCCTGTGACGGAGGAATTATTCCCAATGTTTAACTAGCAACATAACATCATTTTGATTATTAAGATCCCCTTCAAGAGGCTAATCCTGCAGAACTCGGAGCAGCTGATGTGCGTTGGAGCTGCTTGGAATTGTTTGCCCAGGATGTGGAGATGCACACAGAAATTTAGATACGTGCAGAGAGGAGCTGGGAACATAACAGGATCTTTTGGGACAGAGAAAATCTCCAAATATTTAAAAAAAAAACAACACTTCTTTTGCTCAACATTAACATTTCTAATTTTCCCACAAAACGAAACGCAGGAAGGAGTTTGTTTTATCACCAATTAAGCAACGTTCTCTCCTGCCAAAATTAAGTTTGTTTCCCTAAACAAACCATTCAGCAAATTGGGGAAACACTGCAGGCAAAATCTGCATTTCTGCAGATGTGTTTTGCATTTTGCCCAGCCCCAGAACAGCTGGCCATGGGCAACATCTGTTGGGCTCCTGCAGAGCCCGTGGCCAAGGGCGGCACTTCTGCGCTCCCTGCGCACCCGGGATGGTCAGGCTGAGCTCCTCTGCATCCCTGCACTGAGCCAGCTGGTGTTCCTGGGTTAGTGTCCAGGCTCCCCTCATCCCTCGGGCGTTATCCCAAGGATTGAGCCCCAAACAGGGGGTGAGGGTCTTACCTGCAGTGCTGTCCCTGCTCCCGAGTGCCGTGCGTGTCCCTCCGGCACCGCTCGCGCTCCCGCCTGCCCCGGGGTTTTGTTGGACCTGCAGCCCAGAGACAGGAGATGTAAAGGGAGGATGGATGGACAGCACTGATGGAATGGGTAATGGTTGGACTCGGTGAGCTCAGAGACCTTTTCCAACCCTAACACAAAATGCTGGGGAAGGAGCAGAGTGATCCTAAGGGCACATCAGCCCTAAGACATCCTTCAGTCTCTGGTCGTGTTCTGTCCCTCCTTTCCCAGGCTCTGGGTGCAGTTGTGACCCCCTAAGTGAGGAGGTGGATGACACAGGGACTGGGGTGGGAAAAGGCAGAGTGATGTGCCCACGAGGGACTTCTCCCTGAGTTTGTAACTCTTTCTCTGGGCTTTCTCCTCTCTCAGGGAATCCTTCCTCTCTTCTTCCTGTACTTATCCCAGTCCTTTCCTCTCCTATTCCTGCCTTCTCCAGCCCTCCTGACATTCCCACCCTCATTTCTCAGGTCCTCTCCATCTCCTCCTCATGTAACTCATTCTTTCAGCTTCCAAGATTTAAAATCCTTCTGGCTCCATCACCTCTTCCTCCCCCCTTTCCTTCCCTTGTGCATTTTGCTTTCCAGGCCCATCTACCACATGTTCTCCTGCCGTTTCTGTGGGACTGGGATGAACATTGATCACAGCCATCTCAAGCCCATCTCTCCCTTTTCCCAAAGAGCCGATGAAAATGTCACCCATGAGATAATAATCATGTTGCTCACGTCCCTTAATTGCTCTCAAAGTACACGACGAGGCTTCAGAGCCTCTTTGAAAGGCAGGTTCTGGCCTTTGACACACTATTGACAGGCTGTTGATAGGCCCCTTTGTTGAGGAGCAATTTTGTCCCCTTTTCTGTACAATTTTTTGGTTTTCTTAAAGACAGCCCTTTCAGAGAGAGTAGATTTTTAAAATAGAGCCGGAGCTTTGAATGAACAGGCATCAGAGTTATTCCTCAGGAGTGGTGGCACATGTGGGAGATGAGAGCTACCAGAACACTTCATGCAGGACAAGGAATCAAACTGTGATGACTGATAGCTTTATCCTCATTGCTTTTTAGTCCTTCCCCTCTTAGACCCACTAATAAGATGGGTTTTTTGCAGTGTATTACTAATTAGACATCTTGTGTGTTCCAATCCCTGGTAAACAATAAGAGAAAGTTGACACTTGAGCTGTGCAGCAGCTCATTTGTATCTATTAATGATAATTCTTCTGGGTTTTTAATACCTGCTGATTAAAGTGGACTGAGATCTTCTTGTCACAGCAGCCCTTCGTGGCCTCAAAAGCTTCGCAGGGCTGGGGCAAGGGAGGAGTGTGAGCAGATCCAGCAGTGCGGGGTCTGTGGCAGAAACCTGAGCAATTCCCCCCCTCAGCTGCTCTTCCCAGAGGCTTTAAATTCACCCCTTTACCACAGACCTATTCCAACATGCCCCTCCTGTGAGCAGGGCTCCCTCTGGGGCCGGGGCTGCGGGTGCACCTCGAGGTGACCCCACCACGGCTCCGTCTGCACAGCCCCGAGCGGAACCTCCGGACCCAGAGAGACATGAAACCCTTTCCTCTCTGAAACAACGTCCCCTGGAACGATTCTGCCCTTAATGAGCCCCCGCTGGTGTGCATGTTAACGAGGAGCTCTCTCCGTGCGGAGGAGCCGAGATGGCCGGCCCTGTAATGGGAGTCTGCTCAGCATCCCAAGTCCTGCATTAGGCTGTGCCTGTAGGAGCCCTGGGATGTTCCATGGAGACTGCCTGCAGGTAATCATCCCTCCCAGCCTCCTGGCTGTCCCCCAGCGAGTGCTCTGCTTGCAGCTATTCCAGGAAACAGCTCTGGAGATGATAAAGTTTAGCCCCTAATTTATTCACGAGCAAAGAGGGTGGGGTAGGGGGGAAAATACCATTTGATTATGGATGGAAAAGGAAAAGGCAGGGGGCTGGTTGGGATTGGGTTGTTGAACCCCATGAGGGACTGGAAGGCCTGGAATTTCATTGTTTGGTTCAACCAAATCATGAGCAGTCCCTGAGAAACATCATCACCTGCAATTTATCTTCCAGTCCTGCTGGACTCAAGGGGAGCATCCCAGCACTTCCCATCCCAGAAACCTATTTCAGACAACACATCCACTTAAATACACATTCTGTGTGTGTCAAACACACACATCACAGGGAGTACAACATAGATAGGTGGATAGCTAGATAAATAGGTATACATTCAGATCAGTGTATGTTACACAGGACAACTCCATTCTGTGGAAAGCCAGGAAAAGGAGTTCTCCCAAATCCACTCCCCCATTGCCAGACCAGCAGAAAAACATAATGCCTCTCTTCTGGGGAGAAAATAAATCAGCTAATTTATTTTTCAGAGTTGTGAACTCATTAGCTGGCAACTGTTGTTCCACCCACCTTTGCAGCCCCTCGAGGGTCACAAAAAACCTGCCCAGAGCTCCAAACACACCTTTGTCAGCGTGTACTGAGAAGTGCTAAAATAAAATGTTGTCTGAATTAGATGGGGAGGATTAGAAAGGTGATAAAAGCTAAGCTAGGAGAAAATAAGATGATAAATAGGTCTGGCAAGATAGATGGATAATCTTCCTCCCAGGCCAAACCTGACAGGATAATCACCTTTTTCTGTTCTCTGGTTCCATTTGCTCTGGGATCTTCAGAGCTTTACAGATATCACTGAATTTGGTTTTCTGGTACCCTGGAAAAGGGGAACACAATGTCCCTCTTTCCAGACAAGGTGCCTGACTTAGGAGTGGGTTTAGGTTTAAGATTAGGGTTGCAAAAATGAGCCAAACTGTTGCCTTTTGTTGGTTTGTTTCTCGGCTCTGGCTGTACCTCGGGCAGGGCCGTTCCCTGAGGAGGAGCTGCTCAAACCAGAGCCTTTCCCAGCTCACCTTTTCCCAGAGCCAGAGCAGGAGAAGTCCTGCCCTTTCCCAGGTATGTCCCTGTCCCTGTCACAGCTGGGAACATCCAGAGCCAGGCGTTGTCCAGAGGGCACAGCTCTGCTCCTGCTCCCTGCTCCTGGTGGGATCTGGATCCAGCAGTGCCCCTGGCCGTGGGATCAGGGGAAACTCTCCTCCTGTCCCCTCTGTCCCCTTATAAATTACCTCTGAGCAAATCTACACAGCACATCTGAGCTGTAACTAATAAGCTCATTAAACATTCCAGGCTATGAGGCTCTTTCCCGGTTCGGAGAAGACTTGTCTGAACTGGCCTTTGCTCTCCTTACTCCCGGGAAATTCCCATTGCTCCTGCTCAGTCCATGCAAGGTCTGAGCCTGCAAAGCACTGAGCCCTTTTCTGCAGACAGGGACACCTTGTCTGAGGGGAGGAACTCGGGAAAGTTTCCATCACTTCATGGCGTTGATTTCCCCACGAACGTTGGACTGGCAACAGGGAGCAACGGAATATTTGATCAGCCAGAATTACAGACCACAGCATTAATAATTTTGTGAGCTGAACTGGAAAGATTTGCACTTGTTCTTGCTGGGAATGGTGCAATTTTCTCCTCCTTGCTAAGAGAAACTCTGCTCTAATGGCTGGGTGCATTGTCATCCTACGGGAGCAGGGACTGACTATTCCTTCTCATTTTGGGGGGGTTTGAACCCAGGCAATTTTCACCTGGGCTGGAATCTTGCAGGAGGGCTGTTCATCATGGGTTTTCAGAAGCAGTCAGCAATTTTGGATGCTTTATTTGTGTTTGAGACACTTTGAAAAGGAGTGATCACGAGAGGCAGGCGTTTAGAGGGCCCTGAAAATCAGGATTAATTGGAGTATGTCACACTAGGCACCTGAAAAACACTAATGGTTTATGAGAATTTCTGAGCAGGTCTCTAAATTAAAATAAATCAGAAGGCAAAGCTGTCCCCTTGAGTAGGACGTGGAGGCTTTGCAGGCTTTCCACACCTTCACCTGCAGACCCATGGACAATATGTGCCAGGAAATATCCATTCTTTGCACTTCCTAAGCTACAGCCAGAGCTTTCAGAGCTGCTGGGAGGCCAATTCCTCTTAATCTCAGCGAGTGCTGAAGGCTCCAGATATCCTGGGAAGCCTTGGGATACTCAAACACAAAGATCAATATTGAATATTGTATTAGCTGTTCCTGAGCTTTTTTTTTTTTTTTCTCTTTTCTTATTTTGTCTCCAGGCTGAAATTTAGGAGATTTTATTACATTAATATCCCAGCATCTCTTTTAGTAAGGACATCTCAGCATTTAAAGATAGATCATTTTAATAGGACTTACCAATTAATTTAGAACCTCCTCCTACTCATTTTCAGCTGAGGTGTGTGCTGGCTTGTTTTACAAACCCCACCACAACACTGGTTTGTTCTAAACTCACTCAATTTTAGCAAGGTGTTAAATAATGACAAACTTTGAGGCCACACACGGATTCCAGCAGCCCTGGGGGAACACCTCCATCAATTTAATCATCTGCCTTCCATCACTTCTCTGCTTTGAGTCCTTTTCTGGGTGGCTCCATGGGAGGTTTATTTCCTTTGCTTTCCTGGAGGGGGTTGAATTCAGTAACTTAACAGAGACAACTCCCATCATCCGTGGTGAGAGACTATTTACAGGGACCTGGAGTGCCAGGACAGGGGGAAGGGCTTCAAATTCAAAGAGGGGAAATTTAGATGGGATATTGGGAAGGAATTCTTCCCTGGGAGGGTGAGGAGGGACTGGGATGGATTTCCCAGAGAAGCTGTGGCTGCTCCATCCCTGGGAGTGTCCAAGGCCAGGTTGGAACACCCTGGGATAGGGGAAGGTGTCCCTGCCCGTGGCTGGATGGGCTTTAAGGTCCCTTCCAACCCAAACCATTCTGGGATTTGGGCAAGCAGAGAAGCTGAATTCTTGGCTCAGAGTCCCTTCAGATCTTGTTTGGGCCCTGCATGAGCACCTGGAGCAGGTGTGTGGGGCAGAACAAACCTCTGCCCGAGGGAGAACGGCCTCGCCGTGTTTATCCGAGCCCGAAGGCTGTCGCAGATCTGCCATCTGAAATCCACTCTCCTTTTTCCTGCTGAGATTCCCAAGCACCTCCCAGTCTCCCAGCTACTACCAGATGCCACGATTGCAGTGGAGTGGCAGCGACACACAGACAAATATTTGTGCAAGGCACACAGAGCCTGGAGGCTGGAACATTGTCTGCCTGCGGGGAGGAGGAGGAGGAGGAGGAGGGCAGGAGGATCCTGGGTTTATTTCTGTTTCATTTGAACTAACAAAAAGCTACCGGGTGTTTATTTCCTACAAGACTTCCCAGTGTTTCCATCCAACAGGTGATGTGGGACCCACCTGCCGAGCTGATTTCCAGATTAGTCGTTTTGTTGAGTGCTTAAAGGGTCAGGAATTAAACTGAATTTAGATCAGACCTTACCCTGAATCCCCTGTTCTTCAGAGACCTCTGTCAGGGACAGGGTTGGATCCATCTATGAGATCTACAGAAAACGGCCAGTGAAAGATAAAGAAGTGACAAAATACACCCTGAACAGATGGGAATGTAACTTTGATTAAGCAATGCCCTGAAAACACAAAATTTAGTTAGCTTCGAGGATATGATTTCATCTGCCCTCCTATTTCTTTTTAATGTTAAATATGAAATTTGATTAGGCAATTTCCCAGAATGAGGGATAAACCCATAAAAGCAGGAATAGGTATTTGGTGCAATATAATTTTCTGCCTTGTTCTGTTTGGGAGCAAAGAACATGATTTCCCCCCCCCTTATTTTACATCTGAACTTCAAAAGGGGGAAAATGCCTGATGTTGGTGCTGGAAGGGACGAGGCACTGCCCAGACTGAACCTCAGCAGGAGGCTGGATTTAGGACAGATCAGAGTCACTGTGCACACAGAGAACTGATGGGAGACGTTAAAAAGATTTACAGAGAGACAACAAAGATATCTCTCCACTCAAATTCCATAGGGAAGCGTTTCCACTCCATAGGTTTTTTGAATGTCTATAATATGTCTCTGAAAGCCACGTGGATATTCAAGGCCTTAAAGGAAATAACTCTCTGTTCAAGTGTTTTTCTTCCTTTTTTTTTTCTCTTCCCCCAAATATTTAATTCTGAAACAGCAAATAGGAGTTTCCTTAAAATGGAGAACAGCTTGTTTCCTTTTCCTCTCAGAGGCCAACATTACTCAGGGAAAATCCAGGTGTAGAGACAGGAGACGGGGCCAGGCTGAGCCTGGATTAAATCCCCTGGTTGAGCCTCTGCTCAGCAAAGTGTTTAAACACACGTTTAGCAGGGCTGGGGGAGAATTTCCAGTGAACAGGGGTTTGTTTAGTGAATCTTAGCTTCCAAAAATGGAGATAAAACAAATGCAGCAAATCACTCTGGCTGACAATGGCTCTTTGAAATGCTCCATTTCCAAAGTGCTCAAACATTTCAACATTTTAGTTTTCCTGTTTTCTGTATCAGATCCTTGGTTTAATAGCCTAAAAGAGGACAAAATGTTTTATTGCAGCTCAAGGCAGAGTTGAATACTTTGGGATTTTAATTTTGTCAAAATAAAATTGAAAAAAAAAATCAAAAATCACCCAAACCAAGCAAACAAAACACTTTGTATAATTTCTTTTTGGTTTTTTTGGGGGGGGAAAAATCCACCCTGATTTAGCCACTGAGCACTTTAACACAATCTGTCAACAGACCCAAAGTGCACCACCACATCAAGGCAAAATTTGAGTGCTCAGAACCAACTATGGAGGAGAAATATTTTCAAATAGCTGTTCAGTGAAGCACTGGCTGCCCAAAGCACCTTGGTGAAATATCCTGTTTCTCCTACAGACTAGGGAATATTAAAAACAACTTTACACATGAACTACCAGGCAGCCACACTTTCCAAACAAGGATTTGGGGGTTTTCCAACATGAAGCTTTGATGTTGGGCAGGTGCAGGTTACATTTGGGTTCATACAACCATTCCTGGTTTTCCAAATGGTTTTATTCCCTGCCCTGCCCCGGGCTGGGAGTGTGTCCTACCTGGGCAGGGATGTTTGGAAAAGGCATCTGCGTCTGTCCCAGCCCATCCCATCCATCCCAGTGTCCCCCCTCAGCCAGCCCTTGGCTCTTGGCCAGACCCCAAACTGCCTCCCGAGCGCTCGGGGTGATCTCCCGACCCTCGCGTGTTCCTGCCCGGGAAAAGGACCGGGACACGACCCGGGCACCCCTGCCCTGGCCCCGGGCACATGGGGGCAGCTGGCCGGGCTGTGCCGCTCCCTTTTCCCTCTGTCCTGCCTTCCCTGTCCCGCAGAGACCCCTCCGGGGCCGGACTCACCTCCCTGGCCGGGGAACAGTCCAGCGGCGCCTCGGGGACCTGGCGTTGGTGTCCGGGGAGGGTCAGGGCAGGTGCGGTGCCGGTAGGGTCGGGGATGCCCGGTGCGGGGTCAGGGATGCCCGGTGCGGGGTCGGGGATGCCCGGCTCGCGTCCCGGTCCAGCCCTGCCCGGAGGCGCCGCCGGGCGCTGTCCGTGGTGCTGATGCCGGGATCCCTCCGGGATAGGGCCGGGAACCCCCTCAGCCAGAGCCGGGGGAGGCCGGACCTGTCCCCGGAGCATCCCCAGAGCATCCCCGGAGCATCCCCGGAGCATCCCCCGAGCCCCCGCTCCCCGTGCCCGGCAGAGGCTCCACAGGTGTCCCCCGCGGGGCTCACCTGGCGCTGGGTCACCTGCGCGGCGGCGGGGCCGGCGGAGCTGCCCTGCCTCTGCCTCGGGGCTTTTATGGGGCCGCCGGGGGGGCGGCGGGAGGAGCGGCCGGGCGGGGACTGCCGGGCTCGGCCAACGGGAGCGGCTGCGGCAGCATTACATCATGGACCCGCCCGCGCTCCGGCCCCACAGCCCGTGCCGGCGAGGGGGGACAGCAACAGGTCTGGCCGGGGGGCGCCGAGCCCTGCAAACGGGGCAGCGCAAAGGGAAGGGCGCTCGGAGCTCTGCCCGGGAGGGACGAGGGCTGGGAAGGGGGGGAAAGCCCGCCGGGAGAGCCCACCTGGATAGCCCCGTGCTCCGGTTGCTCCGCGTTCCCCAGGATCCGACCCCACCGGCCCGTTCTTTCCACCTCTGGGGGTTCTTTCCCTCGCCCCGGCGGGCCCTGATTTCCCAGTCCAGCGGGCAAGCCAAGCTTCACCCGAAATCCCCAGCCTTTTTTATCCCGTTTTTGGAGCGTGTACAAATCCCAACCCTCCGTTTCTTCCCGGAGACACCGAGCTGACAGGCAGCCCTGCTCTGAGGACCTGGAATCCTTGCGGATCTCTCCCGTTGCCAGAGCAAGGAGGTCAGACAGCTATTCCCTCGAGTGTGCCAGAGAGCACAGCACTCTCCAGGGAAGACAAATCTATTCCCAAACCCCCTCCTTGGCTGGGATGGGTTTATGCTGTGCCTCTTAAGATGGCAAACACACAGGCTGCAAACATCAGTTCTTCAAGATTGCCCTAAATTACCCTAAATGATCAGCTGAGGTAAAGCTTTATCTTCTGACATATCCTGTGCACGGGATGTGTTATCGTCTGATACCAAAGGAAAAGTAATATCTGTTTACAACATTAATTAGATAGAAATCAGAGTTAAAGGCTTGGTCTGGGGAATACTTGAGATCTCTGGGTACTACTTGAGACCCACTTTCGGGTCTGATTTGGGATGAATCTTCTGCAGGAACACATGAAGCTCCAAAGCCCTGTAAGCAAGAGCAGATGACATGAAGGAGCCCATTTTCAAGTGGCACTGGCTGCTGTTCAAATTACACACGGTTAGAATAAAACCAGGTGCTCTGTTTCCAACTCTTTTTGTTTGTTTGTTTTCCGTGCCATCATGGATTATGGGCCAAATCCTTTGCCTGCCTCCCACCAGCCCAGAACCTGCTGCTGTTGCCTGAGGTGAGAGCTGGGTTTGAGCAGAATGCCCCTGCGTGTGACACAAATCAGTGAATGCCCCTGAGAGAGGGGGTGGCACTGGCAGCACCTGCTGACCTTGTGGTGCATTAGTCACAGCACAGAGAATGTGGGCTGGTGTTCAGGTACAAGGAGATGTTACAGTCTCAGTAGTGCCTGGCCTTGGACGTGCCTCTGGGGGGGATTTTCATTCAGGAGCCAAACCTGGAAGCTGTTTCTCGTGGCTTTGTCCTGGCAAAGCAGGAGTTCGGCAAACATGTGAAGCTGAAGCTGCAACCAGCATCCTGGCTGTTATTACCCCAGCTGGATCCCTCCATCCATTTGGAAGGGACATTGAAGCTCATCCAGTGCCACCCCATACCATGGGCAGGGACACCTTCCACTAGCCCAGGTTTCTCCAAACTGGCCTTGGAAACTTCCAGGGATGGGGCATCCTCTGGGAGTTCCATCCCAAGCCTCCCCACCCTCCCAGGGAGGAATTCCTTCCCAATATCCCATCTAACCCTGCCCTCTGTCAGTGGGAAGCCATTCCCCCTTGTCCTGTCCTCCCAGGCTCTTGTCCCCAGTCACTCTCCAGTTCTCTTAGAGCCCCTTTAGGCCCTGGAAGGGGTTCTCAGGTCTCCCTGAGCCTTCTCTTCTCCAGATGACCCCCCCAGCTCTCCCAGCCCGTCCATGGTTCCAATTCTCTGTCCCTACAAAGAACACCCATTTTACAGCAGTTCACGAGGGGTGAGACGTGCCCAGGCACTGCTGTTTTCCTGAGAGCTGCAGCCTCTTCTCTGAGGGCTGTTGGGCAGCACTTTGGACTCAAGTCCTCTCCATGCCATCTGAGAAGTCATTTTGGCCAGTTTTGATTTTCAGAGGGATCCAAGTCATGAACACGAGTTTTACCTGTCCAGTCCAAAGTGTCTCAAGCCTGAGCTACTCTTTCCAAAGATGCATTTGAAACGTTGGGCTTGTTCCTAGTACAGACCTGAAAACTCTCTGTGTCCACGGCACATTCATCCCCTCTGGCTTTCCCACCTCGGGAGACCCCTCTGCCTCCTTCATTCCCATCCAAGATTTTCGGCGGCAGAGAGGATCAGAGGGATTTCTTTTCACGGAGAAAGTCTGGCGTGAACTCCAGAATCCACAACAGGAAAGGTCACCGTTTGACTGAATCACTCCGAGTTGTTTTCCACCCCCTGCTCGGAGCAGCCCTCGGGGCTCGGTAATTAGCGACCGAGCGAAGGGGGAGCGCGCTGGACTTTGGCCCCGTCTGACCTGATTCATACAACGCGTCTGATTAATGCACCTGGTCACATGGCAGCTGCCAGCGACTTGTTGCTGGGCATCCAGAGGTTTCCAAGGGAACCGCTCCTTCTCCCGCCGATGCTCCTCAACCAGCGCGGGAGAGCCGCGCCTCGGCTCCGAGGGCCGGGCGGGAGGCGGGAGCGAAGGTGCGTGGAGGAACACCCAAAAATAGAAGCAAATCCCACGTGGAATTTGGGGATGGAGCGGCTCGGAGGGATCCTGTGGGATCCCGGAGCCACGGGCTCAGCCCGGCCTGTGCACCCTCCCCTGTAGCTCCACACCTGTCCCAGCCCACCCTCGTGCCCAATCCCACCCCCTCCAGCATCCAACCCGAACCACATCCCAAACAAAACAACAGCTCCGTGCGAGCACAGACACTCTCCCAACCCCCTGGGATTCTCCTCCTCCCGGAGGAGCCCGAGCACCCCTTTGAGACCCCTGTGCTGAGGTGTGTTTCAAATTCTCTTTTAACCACAAAGACCTCGCTCCAGTCCCCCAGGGAGCTTTCCACGGCTGCACTCCCGGATCCAGCCTCCCCTCGTGGGCTGGCACGGGGCTCCCACTTAGACCAACCCACTTAGACCTTCCTCTCCCAAAATCCCTCTCCCTGGCAGCTGGAGCGCTGCCCACACGCGGGTGTGGCAGGTTCCACACACCCCCGGCAGCTCCTTCAGGGCAAAGGGAAACTGAGGCAGAGGCAAAGCTCTCTGCAATGCAAACACTCCAAATCGGAGCTCTGAACATGGCAGGAGGTGCCTACAGGACAGAGAATCACAGGATGCTTTGGGTTGGAAGGGACCTTAAGGACCATCCCATTCCAACCCCTTCCGTGGGCAGGAACATCCTTAATTAGAGCAGGTTACTCAAAGCCCTGTCCAACTTGCCCTCAAGCATTTCCAGGGTTGGGACATCTACCACCTCTCTGGAAAACCTTTGCCAGTGATTCCCCACCCTCACCCTAAAACATTTCTCCCTTATGTGCTGGTGGGCAGCCCCTCATCCCTCCTCCCCTTCCTTCCACGCTGTCTCACATGTGTTGTCCCCAGTACCCAGGCCAGCAGCTCTTGGCAGGAGAAACAAACTCCCTGAACAAGCCAACGCAGTTGACTTGGCAGCAGCTCTGCTCTGCAATACCCGCCTTCCAAACACTCCAGCAGCCTTACACCAGCAAGTCCTTCCTCCTTTCCCTTTCCCTGTGCCAGAGGAAGATGGGGAGGGGGTGTGTGTGCTCTGTCTGCTCCCACAACACCTTCCCAAGCTCGTTAATGCTGCTCTGGTTTGGTTAGTCATGGGATAAGCGTCAGCCACAACCAGAGTGTTGGTGCTGTGCCAGGAGAGTTTCCCTTCAAATCCCTCACACCCCTGAGCCTGAACTCAACTCCATTCCACCAATCTTTGTAGATCAACCCTGATTTACCCCCCTGACACAATTGTTGGCATTGCTGAAGGACACAAACATCCAGGGAAAGATGGCTCAAACATTTCCCCACACTCCTCACCTACCAAAGGCTCTCTGTTTTTTTCCAGGGAGGTAACCCAGCCTTGCTAACTCTTTGGATCAAACTGCTTTCAGGAAGTGCTTATCCACTATCTTTTATCTAATCTTCCAGACTACAGCCTGTGCCTGCAGGAATAAAAGGTGTGAGTGGCTTTATGTGCCAAACTGGATTTAGAATCACGTAATCACAGAAGGGTTTGGGCTGGAAGGTGCCTTAAAGATCATCCAGTTCCAACCCCTGCCATGGCAGGGAACCTTCCACTAGACCATTTATGTGCTGGGGAGAGAAAGACTCAAAAAGCCTGGTTCCTCTGCCTCTTAACTCAGTTTTACATCAGGACATGGTGTTTGATACAGGAGGCGTATCTGGCCGAGGAGGAACATTATTTGGACTAAGCCCCAAGGATTAAGCAGGAGGAGTGTCCTGGTTTAGGTTGGGGTAATGTGAGCTTTCACTCTGGCAGCTGGAGGCACCTCCAGAACTGCCCGTCAGGCAGAGCAAGTTAACGATGCACCAGGAAAGTGAAGCTGCGGGAAGGGCAGAAAGGGCTAGGAATGAACAGCAGCTCGTTAGAGCCAAGGTCTGAGGGAAATCGGCCCCGTCGGTGGCAGGGCGAGCTCTCTGTCACCACACTCAGGTGACACGTGTGAGCAGCAGCGCCTGCGAAAGGACGCGGGGATGTTTGTGTGTGATAACCCCTTCTAATGAGGTGTCTGCCAAAGGCACAGCCGAGGAGCGGCTCCAGCCCCGGGGGAGCGGGGAGAGCTCTGCCCGCCTTTATCCCGGGCTTGTGTTAAACCCCCCCTGTGCATGTGCTCGAAACGGTGACACTGAGACCATCGCAAACATAATGAGGACAAAGAGGTCGCTGCGAGGAATGTGCCTGTCCTTGGTGGGGTTTGTGCTCCCGCCGGGGACTCTCGGCTGCGGCGGCACTTGAAGGGAGAATATTGTAAAAATAAAGCCCGTGCAAACAGAGTAAACAAGGGGCTTGAGAGCTGGGTCTGTCAGGGACTGGAGCAGCTTGTGAGGGGAGGTTAAGGGCAAAAAAAAAAATTAAAATAAATAAAAACAAGCCGAAGAGCAAACAAGAGCACTGGAGGCGGTATTTTCATAAGCATTAAAAGCAGGACCTGTGCTCCGTTTCCACAAGCGGTTTGAATGCTCAGAAGTCAGAATCACATGCCCTTCCAATAAAACCAGGGATCCTGTGTCCCTCAGGTGTTTTGGATGCTGTTCCTCCCAGCACGAGGAGCCCCACTGAAATTACCGGGCCGGTTTAAAAGGAAGGAGAAGGATCGCTTTTTCACCCAGCACATAATTAAATTGTGGAGCTCATTTGCCACAGGATATCGTGTAGCCTGAAAATATAAATAGGTTCAAAAGGTTTTAGATGAGGTTACGGGGGTTTGGTCCACCGGTGATGATTAAACTTAATAGTTTGGTCCAGGCAGGCCCCGCAGATCGCTGGGAGCTACAAAACTGCAGGTGGGAGAAACCTTATTCTTTACACACCCTCATAACCTGTCCTGAGGATCCTCCTCTGCCTGCATCCTGGGCCAGAACACTGGGACAAGGATGTGTCTGCTGTGGATCTGTCAGACCTTGTTTATAGTTCTAAATATATGAAGAATCACCAGTTTTGGCTTTCAGAGGGATCTTTAAAATCAGTCATTTCGTAACCCTGGTCCTGAGGGACCCTCCCATGGAAGATTGGGATGAGATAAGCTTTAAGGTACCTTCCCAAACCATTCTGTGATTCTACAACTCTATGACTCTGATTTATTCTGCTGAAAATGAGGTGCTGTTGCCCCTAATTCCTGACAGAATTACACCTCCATGGAACTCACCTCCAACAGTCAGTTTAGGGTTATTTGACAAGGGATCTGAACCCAGTGTCCCCCCTGGAGGGAGATTCCAGAGGAAGATGCTGGAAGCAAGGCCTTTTTGCCCAAACAATACATATTATTCTGTAACAAGGCAGTCCAGTTCAGATCCCACCAGACAAAATCAAAAAACTTGTGGTCGTTGTGCTCTGAAGGCATTTTTCAGGTGCTGCTGCTCCACCTGCCCATCTCAGGAGAAAAGCAAGCTGTGCATGAGGGAAGGTGTGGAGGCAAATCCTGCTGTCCCAGGCAGGGCTGTCAGTGTGGAGCATCTCCAACACACTGAGAGGTGCTCAGGGGGAGAACCAGGGCTGGGAACCACGGTGGGGTTGGATCAAGGGTTGGACTCGATGATCTCAGAGGTCTTTTCCAACCCAGTTGATTCTGTGATTCTCTGATTCCAACAGACAAGATCAAATTCCAGTAATTGTTCCTGGTGTGTATGAGTTCCTCTTGTGGGGGTTCCTGGAGACCAGATCCAAACCACAACATGCCTGATCTGCATTTATCCATGTCCCTTCTCCATTTCTCCTCCCCTCCTCCTCCTCCCCTCCACATGTCTTCTCCTCTGCTCTTCTCTTCCCCTCTGTCTCTGTCCTCCCCTCCCTGCACCCCACACTCCAGCTCAAACACCCAAGCCTTGTTTTGGATGAAAATGATGAAAAATAAACCCCTTGTGAGGAGCTGCAGCGTGTGCTCTGCCGGAGAGCGTGGTCTTATTCATTAGGGGAATGGTCTTGTATGCATTTGGGCCTGTTATCAGTAACACTCCAAAGGGAAATGGACTACTTAAACCTATTATATCACTGCTTTATTCACCATGTGCTGCCATTTACCTCCTACATGATGCTGGGCTCTAATAGCACCAGTTCTGAGAAACCCTGCACATTAGCCACAAGCAGCTCATTAATCCACTGTTTTCATTCTTGCAAAAAAAAGAAAAAAACACCACACACAACGGGCTCCAAGCACAGGAGAGCTCAGATGCCGAGTGCTCAGCCAGCACCAGAACAGCTCTGTTGTGCCAGCAGCTCTGAGGGAGCCCCCAGCACAACAGCACTTTCTGCTCCTGGGGCACGCAGGGGGGTCCCTGGGACTGGGGGGACACAGGGATGTGCACCAGGGAACAGGACAGAGCTGCCATTCAGCAGCTGCTGCAGGGAGACTGGAGAATCCCAATCCTGGAGGCTCCAAGCCAGGCCTGTGCATCCTTCCCCGGGATCAGGTCCTGGCTGTTGATGCAGCTCCATCCCAGGGTGTCCATTGTCCCAGGCAGAGGGGAAGAAAATGGAAGGCATGTCTTGACCTCCAGCACACGTGGAGTCCATGAGCAGAGCGGGGACTGGCAGAATTAATTCCCAGCGGGCACAATGAGCTCTGCCTCGAGAGCCCTTGAAGGAAATGAAAGGCCCCGCGTCCCAGCCCCGAGGCACAGACCGGGGAGTCCTTTCGCTTCTGCACAAACACACAGAAAGCGGCAGCCGCATCTGCTCCATCAGGGACAAGAGCCCTGCTGAGGGCCGGGGCTTCTCTCCCTGCCCCGCTGCTCCTCGCTGAGGAGCCGAGCTGCTCCACCTCCTGGCTGCCGGGCTCCCTGTCCCTGCTCCTCTGCATCCCAGGGCAGAGCCCGCTGGAGAACGGGGCAGGGGGCTCCAAACACGGCTATTCCTGCTGGAGAACAGGGCAGGGGGCTCCAGACACGGTTATTGCTGCTGGAGAACAGGGCAAGGGGGCCTCTGACATCCCCTCTGATCCCTTTCCCAGCTGGAAGGAAGGGCAGAGATGCTGCTGCCCACAGAGGAAGGGGAGCTGGATGCAGGATTGAGCTCTGGAGGTAACATGGGGCAGAATTAACCAGAGACAGGAATCAAATGATGGATCTTCCGTGATTCCAGATCCCAGCTGCTGCTCCTGTGCAGTGAGCAAACCCCCAGCACTACCTGCCATCAGATGTGCACAGCTCTGTCCCCTCCCAAAACCCTCCCAAAGTCACCAGGGGGCAAGAACATGGAATATCTGAGTTGGAAGGGTCCCATTGAGTCCAACTGCTGCACGTGTTGCTTTATTTGAGCTGATCTAGTGAAAGATCCAAGCAGGGAAATCAGGTTTATAGGTGAGCAGTCGGGTTTATTTCTGCTCTTGGGTGAGGACACGAATGAAGTGGGAGGTGAGGGGTGGGTGGTGCTGCTGGTGGCAGAACTCCTGCCTGGCTGGGCTGTCAGTCCCGCTCAGGAGAACCTAAAGCCACACCGTGCACACCGCCGAGGGAGAACCTGAGGCTGATAAAATCCCTCCTGCCAAAAGGAAATGTGATTCCAGGCCTGATCCTGAGCCCGTGCAGAGCGGCTCTCAGCGAGCAGGGAGCTGAGAGGCACTTCCAGAGGCGTTTAGTCTCACACCCAACATCCTCCTGGGGCACCAGGGGGATGGAGGAAGGCCAGGCAGACTCCTCTCATCGAGCTCAGCTCCACTGAAATCAATACGTTATTAGGCAGCAATTCCAGCACTTAATATTCCACCTCTAAACAGTATCATGTTTGTGTTGAACAGGGAAGACTTAGGCTGGACACGAGGGGGGATTCTTTGCAGTGATGGGGATGATAAATCCTGGAACAGGATAAAATTTCTGGTGCACAAGGGAACTAAAAAGAAATTCAGACAAAATCCTTACAGAAGGGAAGTGAGGCAAGGAGGGATTGTGGGGCAGGGACGGGCCTTCTGCTCAGACTGTTTCTGGTGTCATGATACAGAGCAGGTTTTACTGAGCTGCCTGATCTCCAGCTAGCTCTGAGCAGTGGGGGTGACAGGTCCCAACCCCAGGCTGCCTCTACCCCTCTCTCCTCTCCCCTCCATCCCCAGCTGAAGCTGCCCTGCTAAAAGCCACAGAAAACCAGGCTGCAAAACCCCCACTCCCCCATCTCTTGCATCTCCCCGCCCCACCTGAGGCCCTGTTTTCTCTTTTGATGCTTCTAATGAAACTAAGTGGCTGCAGGCAGAAAGTTTCCACCTTCTGCCTGTGGGGCTGATTACTGCCGAGCTGCAGCGGCAGCATCCCGGGGACGGGAACCCTCGGGGGAGGGGATAAAGTGGTGTGCTCCGTGCCCTCTGCTCACCCAGCACCATTAGAGGGCTGCCTGCCTAACCTGGCAACCTGAGAGAGCAGGACCTGGCTGCTGGGCCAGGGGCTCTGGAGAACACGGATGGCTGACACCCTCTCCAGTCCAGCAGCAGGAGAAAGGCAGGGGTCAAGTTCTTTTCTCAGCAAACTTGGCTGGTGCTGCTCGAGGGTCTCACCTGCTATTTTGGTGTGTGCTTAATGCTGTCAGGAGACACCTCTCTGTGTCCCTGCTGGATGGAGGCTGCCTGTGTCCTGAGCAGAGAAAAAGAGGAGTGTCTGCCAGGTGCAGCTCCATCTCTGTGACCCCTCCTGCCTCGTCTCTGGAAGCTGAAGGGGAAGAGTCCAGCACACAGGATGGATCCAGCCCAGGCTTTCTGCTGACAAGGATTTCTGCTACAGATTTCCAAGCATTAAGGCTGAACTTTTCCAGAGCAGCCCCCACCTTTCCGCCTGGCCAGAAACACTGAGGCTGAGCAGGCTGAGCTCACCGTGGTTTCCAGAGGACCAGGACACCCCAAAAATCACACTTATTTGACTCTTAGAAGGCAGGCTGCTGCCTCATTGTTCCCTCTCCCTCAGTTCAGGAGCCCCATGTTCCTCAGCAGTCCAGGTACCAATGGATTCATCATGAACCAGGGTCCTGGCACCTCTCCTGCAGCCTGTCCCTGGAGAAAATTCCCTCTGGATTGCTCCTTTCATCCACGTGCTTTCTGCCAAAGTGCTTCCCAAACATCCTGACCTCTTGCAGTCACAGCCCTGTCCCCGGGCTGGATGCTGATGGAGATCAGGGCTGGTTGATCCTCTGGTGCCTGCCCCTCTCTGGCTCCTGGGTTACACTCCTGCACCTCAGAGTTCCTGGCTGTTCCTGGAAATCGGGGCTGTGCCAGCAGGGCTGAGTTACCCCGAGATCACCTTGCTGATGGGAGGGGAAAGTAAACAAGATTCTGCTCAGCACTGCAGAGACCAACTGCTCCAGTGTTGCCTGGCAGATGGGGCCCAAGAGGGAGACCATCTGCTTCCAAGTGAGGCCCTAAATTTCTCCCTGTGAGATCCTGGGCTGCAGATACCCAACGGAGTTCAAGGGGCACAGAGGAGCAGCCATGGCCTGGATTGCTCCTTCAGTGCTTGGTGGGCACCTTGCAGAGCTGAGCCAGGGCTCAGACCCCGATTCCACGGGCTGTTGTGTTCCTGCAGCATTCCTATTCCCTACATTAATTTTTTTCTCTCCTCCTCTTGGCAGTCCTTCCCACATGTGTGCAGCGTTTCCCACTGCAGGGCTGGGCAGGGGCTGTTTGGTTCCCCTGCCACCAGCTCTGCCCTGTGCCCACCCCTCTCTCCTTATCCCAAAAAGCCCAGCTGGCTGAGCCAAGGCCACTGCCCCATCCCTGGCTGGTGGCACCTCCAGCACTTCCCAGTGGTGTTCCCTGTTTTTGAGAAGGGGAGGTTGCAGAAATGCTGTTAGACCTCAGGGCAGGGGCTGGCACCTCAGAGGGAAGGGGGTGACATCCAGGGAAAGCTGGAGAAGGAAAGAGCAATCTGCTGATAGTCAGCACGTCTGGGAAGCTGGGAACATATTGCCTCAAACCCATGATAACACCTTGAGCAGCGGGGTGGTGGTTTCCATCTGGCCTCATGCTGAGCTCGGGCTCTCTCATTCCTCCCCCCCTGCAGCCAGGGAATCTGAGGATTTGGGATGGCACAGGTCACCCAGCCTGGCAAGAGGAGCCTTCCAGGGACAGCAGGAGCTGCCACAGCTCGGCTCAGCCTCTTGGCTCTCCTTTTGCCCCAGCTCCATCCTCCTCAGTCTGGGAGGTGGGAAGGCACTGGAGCTCTTTGCTTAATTAGTAGTAACAGCTGAAGCTCTTGAGAAACAAAAAGCTCTTCTCTCTCTCTCTCTCTCTGCCCCACTTTTCCTTGGGAGCCAGGGCTGGGGAGCAAATTGCTCGGAAGCCAGAAAGCGCCCTGGATCTTGTCACCATGGCTGCACAGACACAGCCTCCTGTTATCTCCAGAGGAACAAAACCCTCCTCCCACCCTCTCCTGTCTCAGCTGGAGCTGATACAAGAAGAAGAAATAAACAAAACAAAAAATAATAATAATAATAAAATACCCCAACCCAAACCAGCAAATAAATACCCAGGGAACGAACCAGCCTGTGTAAAACATCTTAGTTTCTGCAGTGGGTTTTTGGGTTGCTGGGGAGCTGAAGGACTCCAATGAGAATTTCAGGTTGGAGAGTCCACCTCAGGAATACTGGGATTTACACAGTCATGACTTGGGAGCATCCCAGATGAAGCCATTTGCTGGAGAGTGACTGTGATTTGTATATATGTGTGGATGGGTGCACTACCAACATGATTAAATTGGATTTTCTGGTCTTTTTGTTTGGAACCCACAACCATCACACCTGTAAGTTTTGTGCTGGAGCTTTGCCTCTTCTGCCTCTGCAGGGAGAGGCACCAGAGGAAGCAGCAAATGAATCACAGAGCAAATCCAGTCATAGGAGCATGGAGTACCCTGAGCTGGAAAGGACCCACAAGGATCATCCAGGCCAACTCCTGACCCTGCCCAGGCCAGCCCAGCAATCCCTCAGAACGTTGTCCAAACCCTCCTGGAGCTCTGGCAGCCTTGGGGCCGTGCCCACTGCCCTGGGGAGCCTGGGCAGTGCCCACCACCCTCTGGGGGAAGAACCTTTTCCCTGAGGTCCATCCCAAACCTCCCCTGGCAGAACACAGATTTTTGTGCTTTTTTACCCTATTTTACCCTGCTTTTATTATCTGCCCACCCCCAGCCCCTCTGCAGTGAGCACAGGGGCTTTGGGAAGTAAAACAAAGTGAAACCCAAAGTGGGCCATTGCAGTTGTGTTGGTTCCCTTGTGTTCTCACAGAAATGTGCCAAACAGCACAAGCAGCAGAGCAGGGAAAACTAGCAACCATATATTTGTATTTTAAGTGAAATTAGGGCTATTATGGTCGCTCCAGACGGGCTTCCTACAGGAACTGGGTGGATAATTTCACAGGCATCAGAGCTCTGACCATCTGGTGAACGGGAACATACCTTTTAGCAACATGTCTCGTTTTGGCTCGGTGCCTGCAGGGCCACCTCCCTACAACAGGCACTATTTCAGTGCTTAATTACACTTACTGTTAAAAAAAGGAGGACTTATTTTTAGTGCCTGTCTTTCCAACATCACCGAATGTCCCACTGCCTGTGTCTGTGCCCGTAGGAAGGGGTGGATTTAAATCAATTTATGTAGGACATTGAGGGTCAGGTGATGGCCCAGAGGGGCTCAAAACTGTCTTGGGGTTTTTTTTAAAAAAAAAAAAAAATTATTCATGTGTGAACAAGCAAATGAAGGAGAGTAGGAATAACTGATAACTCAGAGATTAACCTAGTTTTCCCTTTTTGGCACTGGCTGGCACACTCAGTGCTTTGGCTCACCTACTTTTTTACTATCAGTAGTAGGAATGATACTGCTTGTAACTGTAGCGGGAAAATTACCACTTTGTAACACAAAAAAACATTTTGCTTAAGCATATTTTCTGTTTACAGCTTTTTTTCCTTGCAACTGCCAAAGAATATCGAGTTGAGCTTTCAAAAAGGCTGAATTAAGGGGCTGATTATGTCTTTCCACTTTTCCACACCCCTGTTTTCTCCCATCAGCAGTTTTTTGGCCCAGCTGGAGCAAAGTGTTACCTGTAACAGCCCGATCTGGGGCACAAAAGACTGTTTTTGTGTGAGAGGTTTCTGCCTGAGAGACCTGAAGGGGTAAAGCCTTGTTTTTAAACTTACCTGCATATGGATTTACCTGGATAAACTCATGTGAACCAGGACAGCAGATTGCTGGGAAGATCAGGCTGTTGTTGGTAGCTCTGAGCAGGCTGTTATTGCTCATTAAACGCTGCTCTTGTGTCCTCCTGCAGCCAGATAAACATGAACATCTGCATTTCCATTTTAATCACAGCTGTATGGATATTAATGGAGCTGGGGTGAGAACTGGGACGAGGCTCCAGTGCTCACATCCTCCTGGAAAACTCTCCCCAGGCCCTCTGTCTGAAGGCAGACACTCAGAGGGCTTTGAGAACCTTCAGTTCAGAGGTCATTTTGAAGGAGTCATTGTTTTTTTTCCCCCAAAACTCAGTGATCCACAAAGAATCTGGTGTGGGATTTCACAGCACAGCAGGTGCTCAGGCCAGCAGTGGAGTTTTGGTGAACATACGAAGGGAAAGAAATTGGAAACCTCGGGAAACGCTGGGGATTGCAACCCAGGTCATGGAATCATGGAATATCCCGAGTGGGAAGGGGCCCAAAAGGATCACCAGTCCAACTCCTGGCCCTGCACAGGGCAACCCCAACAATCCTGCCATGTGCTGGAGAGTGTTGTCCAAACTACTGTCCCTCTGCAATTCCCTCTTTTTTCTAAGAGGAAAAGCAGCATCTCTGGGCCTTCCACCCCTATGATCAACAGAACTTGTGCTAGAGCTCAGGGAGGATGTTATGGGTCAAGATCATTAGAAACATGGAATCCTGGAGTCATTAACACTGGAAAACAGTACAGAGATCATCAAACTCAACCATCAACCCATTGCCATGTTCACCACCAAACTGTGCCACAGCCACATATTTTTTGCCTGGCGACTCTACCACTGCCCTAAACTGCCTGTTTCAGAGCTTAACAACCATTTCTGTGAAGAAATTTTTCCTAATATTCAACCTGACCCTCCCCTGGCACAGCTGGAGGCCGTCCCCTCTCCTCCTGTCCCTGTTCCCTGGGAGCAGAGCCCGACACCCTCCAGCTCCCCGCTCCTGTCAGGGAATTGTGGAGAGGGAGAAGGTTCCCGCTGATCCTCCTTTTCTCCAGGCTGATCCCCCCCAGCTCCCTCAGCTGCTCCTGCTGCTCCAGCCCCTTCCCCAGCTCTGTTCCCTTCTCTGGACACGCTCAGTGTTTCTTGTCCTGAGGGTCCCCTTTGCCTCACAACCACTTCTGGTTGAAAGCCAGTTCCAAGGGCACACAGTTGCAGTGTGGCACAACCAGCTGATGATTCTCTTTCTGCACAGGCAGCATTTGACCTCTCTGTCCCCTGCAGACCACGTTGCCCCTTTTATGCCCCAGCACCACGTGCTGGCTCAGTGTCTGCCCCCTCTCTGCTACCACCACACACACACACCCCTCAATCCCCAGCGCCCACAACTCCCAGCATCTGTGCCACTTGCTTGGCCTCTTTTCCTTTGTGCTGCTCCCCTCCACCGTCGTGTGACTGCTATTGTGTGGTCGCCGCCACACAAAAGGCAGCCTGACCTAATTTAAATCAGTGCTATTGAAGCCCGTTCTTGTTTTATCTCGCAGCACAAGGGCTGCGCTCCCCGTTTCGGAGGGACAAGAAATGAATGGCTAATTGGGGAGGGGAGGGGGGGGGTGTTATTGTGCAAGACGGCGTTGTCTCCCGGCCCTGATTGTCGGCTCTCCTGCTCCACACAGTGCTTCCAGCTCCCCTCTTGGAACGGGGAGTGGAGGGAGGAAAAGGGGAGAATGGGACTGTGCGGCGTGGCAGGGAAACAAAGCCGAGCGCGGCCGGGGCTGGGGGAGGGCTCCTCGCTCGGAAAGGGCAGATGCTGGTGATAACAGAAGGGAACATCCATCCTTCACCTCCAAACGAGTCCCCCGGTGGTTTTTTGGGGTTTTTTCTGGGTATTTATGTGACAGTCCTTTCTGGAGCTCTGGGCAGTGTCCGTGGGGAGGGGATGAGGCAGAGGGGGCTCCCACACTCGAAGACGGAGTGGGATAAGGCAGGGGCTTGGAGGGGAGACTGAAATGCTGCCAGGCTCTTTGTCCTGCGGGCAAAGTTGGAGCAGTGCCTGACAATGGGCCTTTGTCAGAAAAGCCGGAACATCCCCCAGGAGCCATTCCAGCTGGTGGGAAGAGGAAGCTCTGGGTGGGCCCCCAAAGGAGGATCCAGAGCCCACGACCCACCTACACGGTGTGTCCCAAGGTTACCAGAGCCCAGCGCTGCCTGAAGGAGGGACCACCACGAGGTCTGTGTGGGTTTGGGAGGGAACACTGACAGCACGATGTCTTTCATCAAATTCCTGCCTCTGCCTCCCACAGGTTCCTCCCAAGAGCCTCCTCCTTGGCGCTGTCCGCTCTGCAGCTCCTTTTCCCGGGATGAAAGAGGCCTGTGGAAGAAAACAAACCCCAAATTTGAATCTTTCCATGGATGGTCTTTGGGGCACTTAGAGCTCCGCTTCCTCAAGAGAGGGGACTTTGCTCCCAGCTCTAGATTAGGTTTGCCCCCAGCACTGATGCTCAGTGCAAAGGTTGGTGCAGTCCTCTCCTGGCTGCTGCGGGCAAAAAGGATTTCACTCCAGGATGGTCAACAACAACACGAAGCAAACAAGCCCCAAGACATCAGGTTTGTTGTGGGCTTGGATGTAACATCATAATCCTTATCATAAGTCAGATCAGAATAAAGCACTGGCAAGTCCTGAAGGTAAATGACACGTGACAACCTCCTGGTTTGCCCCAAATAGAGATCAGCTACAAAATTGTAAAACTGAATTGTAAAATTAAGTGTGGATTTTATTAAGAGCAAGTGTTATTAAAAGTCAGGTTCTTCTTGCTTTCATCTGGTTTTATGATTCATTTCTCCCTTCTAAGCTTTTCTCTGCAGCCAGCAGAGCATAAAAGACACTTCAACCAAGAAAACAACACAGGAAAAAAAATAATTCTCATGTTACGAGCTGATTCCAAGGGCTGAGGCCTGACCAAAAAGAGAAGGATTGCCATGGATGCAGCAAGGTGAAAGAAGGGGAACAAACATATTCCTGGAACCATCTGGGATCGTCAGCTCCTGACTGAGGGTGGGCAGGCCCTGGAACAGGTTTTCCCAGAGAAGCTGTGGCTGCCCCATCCGTGGAAGTGTCCAAGGCCAGGTTGGAGCAACCTGGGCTAGTGGGAGGTGTCCCTGCCCATGGCTGGATGGCCTTTAAGGTCCCTTCCAAATGAAACCATCCTGTGATTTTCTGATTCTGTGACGAGAACGGTCTGACCCATCAGAGAAGCTTCATTTGCAGGGAGGGGAAAGTTCCTCCCCAGAGCAAAGAGCCCACCAAGGCCTGTCCCTCATCCAGTCTCCGTCCCCTGGGCCAGGGGGATCCTGTCCCTCCCGGGCATCTCTCCAGGGAGCTCCACTCCCTGTCGCCACTATTCTACCGACATCTGGTGGCAGCTGCTTTAGGGAAAAAAAGGCAGTTCTTCAGCAGAGCCCTGCGCCCCCTCAGCGGGAACCTCCCGGCGGGGCTGTGCCCTCTGTGAGGGGAGCCCTGGAGCGCTGCCCGGGGGAAGCGCAGCTCTGCCACCTCCTGAGGCGAGCGGGGCCGTGGGAGCGCTAATTACCCATTAGTGCGGATCGCTGGAGTCCCGCGCGGCGTCTCTTGGTGTTCGGAGAGGGTTTTATTTGAGGTTGCCGTGAGGGACACCCGCTTCCCCTCAGCAGCTGCGGCGGGAAAGGGCGAACATGGGACAACGCCCGACACGACACTACCCAGCGGGTTTCCGTAGTGTAGCGGTTATCACGTTCGCCTCACACGCGAAAGGTCCCCGGTTCGATCCCGGGCGGAAACACCTGTTTTCTTTCCACGGGTGCGTGCTTTTTTTTTTCAGTTCTGCGGGTGTTTTTATGATCTGGGTTTTTCCCCAGTTTTCGGGTTATTTTTTTACCGTTTTTGGTTTTTTTTCCTTCTGATTTATTTATTTCCCCTCCGACGGTTCGGGGCCCCCGCCATGAGCTGTACCAGCACCGTGTGCCCCATCACTGACCAGCGGGGCTCATCAGGCGGGCGAAAAGTCCGCCCCGCGTGCCGGTGGCGTCTCGATATCGCTTCGGAAGGGGTGAGAAACCGGGGGAAAAAAAATAAATCGGGCTAAAATACACAGTTGCGTTGGCCGGGAATCGAACCCGGGTCAACTGCTTGGAAGGCAGCTATGCTAACCACTATACCACCAACGCCTGCTGCTAATCACTTCCGCGGCTTCCCTTACCAACCTTACCCAGCGGGCTCCAACCATTCTCTGGAAACTAATGGGGAGGGAGGCGCAGCGAGAGATGAGAACAGCTCCACAATTACAATAAATACTGACATAGGGGCCCATCTCCGAGGCTAGGCAGGGAGGAATCTTCCCTCCGTGCTTTTGTCCCCCCACTTTCTGTCAGCCTTAATTCTCTCTGAGCCCCCACCTCACCGTGGAGAACTTCAGTCATTGTAACGGGGGCTGCCCGCAGAGGCGGCGCAGTCACCGCGCCCGGAGGTGCTGAAGGACAAGACTTAATCAACAGGCTGGAATTGACGACCTCAGAGATCCTTCCCCAACCCCGCCGATTCTGTGTCATTCCGTAAATAGTTCCGCCATCCCCTCCCTCCTTCCCTTCCCCTCCCTCACAGGCGCGGTTGGTCCCGCCCAGCCCGGGCGCGCTCCCGCCTCCCTCCCCGCCTGCCGCGCGCGCTCCCGCCATTTCCGCCGCCGGGTGAAGGGTCGCGCCGTGGCCGCCGCCGCCCCCGTTTTCCCGGGGCTGCCCCGCGCCCGGGACATGGAGCGGCACTGACGGACCCGCCGCCGCCCCCTCTCCTTCCTTCCTTCCTTCCTTCCGTCCGTCCGTCCGCCCTCCCCCGCCCGCCCTCCCTCCCGCACTGCAGCCGCCCCCCCCGCGCCCCCCTCCCCTCCAGCCCGCCCGCCACGGGGAGGTCGCCGCGCCCCGCGGTGAGTGAGGAGGGGCCTGAGGGGGGGCTGCTGGTGGTGGGGGTATGGGGGGTTCCCTCTCGGTGCGGGCAGGGCTGAGGGGGGTTATCGTTGTAAGCAGGGGGGCAGGGCGGGTTTGCCGCCTCCCCCCCCCTGACCTGGGCTGAGGGGACGAGGGGGGGGTTTTTGGTTGTATCCTTCCCTCAAAGGGTGGGGACGGCCTTCCCTTGCCCCCGGGAGGAGGTTTTGCTCACTCAGGTACCCCCCCCAGCCCCAGGCCTGGCACTAGGGGGGTCGTTTTCAGGTCGCCCCCCTCCCAATATCCCACCCAGGGATGGAGTGATGGAATGGGAACCCCTGCCCTTGGAGCCTGGGGTGGGGGGTGTGCGTATGTGTCTCTTCCCAGGCAGGCGAGGAGCCCAGTCAGCTCCTCGTTTTCCTCGGGAAAAGAGGCGTCTCAGGGAGCTGGGGGAAGCCCGGGATGCTCCATGCCCTGTGCTCCCCCCTCTCCTGTCCCGTGTCCCGGCCTTCCTCTGCACCAAGGGCAGAGCTCCCTCCGAGGGGAGGGCTGCAGAGGGACGCAGCCTCTGCCAGAGCTCCATCCCTGCCCGCAGAAACCCCCAGCGGTTTATCCCCACCCTCAGCTGCTTTAATTTCTGGAGGAGGAGGTCTCAAAGCTCCCGGGCGCGTCTCTAAGGGCTCCTGTAGGTGACTGTGATCCCTTCGGCTCTCCCCGGGAGCACCGCGGGCCCCTCGGGGTCTCGCTGGCAAAGGAGGGTCGTGATTCACGCCGGGTTTCTGATCCCTCCGTGCCTGTCTGGTTCAGTTCCTTCCTCCCTCCGGCTTCAGTGTGTTATTGTTCCCTCGCTCCCTGAAAGGTGTGAGCTCGGCCGGGCGGGGTGAGGGTTAAGATGTTTCCCTGAATCATTAAAATCACGGAATAGCCGAGACTGGAAGGACCTCGGCAAATCTCTGGTCCAACCCCCTGCTCGAGGCAGGGTCGGCTGTGAGATCAGACCAGGTTACTCAGCATTCCTGAGCATCCCTCCCGCCGCCCTTCATGCCTGCATCAAAAACTGCCCTCAAATTACTGGATGCTGCTGCTGCTTCCTCCCTCTCTGTTCTCCTCTGCAGTTTAGGAGTTTCTTTGTGATGCTTTGTCTCTCCTGATCCCCTGTGAGTGCAGTTTTTGGTGGAGAAATGGCTCTTTGGGGAGAGCAGGAGCCTCAACAAAGGACAGCGGCGGGTCTTGAGTGCGTCTGTGATTCAGAGCTAAAGATCTTCGCACTTCACGACAGCGAAGCACCTTTTTAAGCTCCTGGAAAACAGATTTGTGTGGTGGGCTGGGGCTCCCTGTGGCAGCAGGCTGAGGCAGAGGGAGGCTGCAGTCAGGCTTGGAAGATAAATGTGTTTTTTATGTCCCAGGTGGGACTGTGACCCTCTGGCTGGCTCCTTATGGTGTGTCCTTTGTTTGACTTTTGCCTCTGAGTATATGGACCAGACATCTGTTTTCTCCGTTCACTTGCAAGAACGTCAGGATTTTGGGAAGGGAATGACAGAAAGGCTCAGCACTGAGGATTCTTGGATTTTCAGAAGGATTTTCTAGGAAGGAAAGAGGCACAGCCCCAGAGTTCAGTGAGGCCCATTGTTCAGGTGAAGAAGTCTCTCAGATTCATCAGGGCTGTTCATATCCAGCATGTGCTGGCAGACAAGTTTGGGGCCAAGGATCGAAGGCCAAGGATTTATTTGTGCTCAGCTGGACCTAGGGGAGGATGCTTTTCTACAGCAGCTGTATGAAATTTCCCTTTTCCCTCTTCCTTCCCAGTTTCCTGTCCTGCCCAGCTCTCTGAGTAGTTAATGCAGAAGATAAAGAGGGTTCGTCTGGAAAACGAGACTGCAGGAAGTTGGAGAAGGTACGTGTCCAAGTCCCTCCCAGGGCCTTTATGGTGCTGTGGGACAGAGCAATGATCACCCCTGGGGTGGATGAGGCTTCTGAAAAACCCCAGCCCTGCCCAGGGAGCTCTGTGTCAGGATCTGTGACTCAGGAAGTGACTCAGGACAATAAATTGTTTCGATGACTCCCAATCCCAAGCCTGACAGTTTTCCCTTGTGCTGATTTCCCACCTGTTCCCTCCAGACTAACACCTTCCCCCAAAGGAGGGCTTGGCTGTCTCATCCCTCTTGCTGGCAGGGCACAAAAAGCATTATTTTAAAAGACCTCCAAGGGGTGTTTTTGGGAGAGGGGAGAAGAGTGTGCCCACAACATCCCCGAATCATCTAAATCCCTCAGCATAAGGGACAGGAGGTTTCCAGCAAGATACAAATCTCAGATGTGCTGTTGCTGCCTAAGATGGTTAATAAATGGTGTCTTCATCCAGCTCACCTGTGAATAATGTAATCCCCAAATTCACCCTGAGACAAGTCACTCCTTTTACTTGTTTACTTTCGTGTATAGTGTTGCCAAATACTGGCTACGTTTTTTTCCCAGAGTTTCTTTTTACTCTGTATCCTGTCAGGACCTACATTTTAGGTGGTGTTTTCCCTTCCAGTTGGAACGAAATGATCTTTAAGGTCCCTTCCAGTCCCAAACCCTTCCATGATTCTGTGATTTTATGAGAGCCCACCACTCTCCAGCTATGCCAGTGGTCATTCCCAACACTTCCACCTCACTTTGTCTGGTGGCTGCTTTGCTTATCCCACTGTTCCACCCTGTCCTGCTGTCCCAGTCACCAGGATGAGGACAAGCTTAGAGCTGTGCTGTTCACAGCATAAAATCCAGGCTGGAAGGGGCTCCAGGCTCCAGTTCAGTTTGGGACAGTGACCACTCTCACATTTGTGGACTGGTTTCAGCCCTTGGAGGCTAAACTTTCCCTTGTGAGGAGTCAGCCTGGCTGAGTCAGAGGGATTCGTCAGCCTGTGAGAGCAGCCCAAGGGTCCAGCATCTTGAGCCAAAGCCAGATTATTTTAGTTGACTGAACTGACCTGCTGTGGGAGTGGGTTGGGAGAATTGCACCCAGTTTATAGATTCCAGGTGGCCTCCCTGTCCTGTGTGTCTGACCAGGCCACACTTCTGCCTTCAGATGCGATTCCAGCTGCTGCAGTGCAGGTCCTGGATTACAGGCAGAGGCCACAGACACACTCACAGCCTCAGAACATCCCGTCACGTTCTCTTTTTGTGGTTTCACTCGGGCTTCCTGCCTGGCTTTGATTGGAAAAGACTCCTCTGTGTCTGTTTTCAAGCTGTGGATTTGCTGCTGGGCAGTGGGTACCAGAAGTACCTACGGATTTATTTTGGGAGCTGGTTCTCGTGTTACTATTCGCACATTTTGTGCCGTTTAGGGACTTGCAGCTTGTGGAGATGGTGTATTTGCAGCCCTTGTGCCGTGTGCCTGGAGTTTAAGGAAGTCCAGATGCACTTGGGTGTAGCTTTGCTCATCTCCTGCTGTAATTGCATAAGACTGCAAACTAGGTGAGAACTTCCTTCTGGAGAGCGTTAGAAGGTGAAAGCTTTGGGGAATCATGGAATGGTCTGGGTTGGAAGGGACCTTAAAGCCCATCCAGTTCCACCCCCTGCCACAGGCAGGGACACCTCCCACTATCCCAGGTTGCTCCAACCTGGCCTTGGACACTCCCAGGGATGGGGCAGCCACAGCTTTTCTGGGCAACCTGTGCCAGGACCTCTTCATCCTCCCAGGGAGGAATTCCATCCTAATCTCTACTCTATACCTACTCTCCGTCAGTTTGAAGCCATTCCCCCTTGTTCTGTCACTACAAATAGTCTCTCACCCATCCTCAAGGAACATTCAGGGTTCTCCTGAAAAATACTCATGGTAGAAAATGGGCAGAGTGTATTCTTGTCACCATCCTGCTCCTTTCCCTTGGTTCTCTCCTGGAAAAGAGCTCATTGTGCATCATCCCAAGGGAGTGTTTGAGATTTGGCTTCTGTGTGATTCTTGCTTAATCCTTACATGTGACAGCTGCATCTCAGAAGTTGTTCTCCTGTCAGTGCAGCCTCAAAGACAGGCAGCATTCAAAAGCATCTCATTTGGAAATGTAAAGCTTGGGTCTGCTGAAGAAAAGGCCTTTTTTTGGTGTGATCCTTAGTTCCCAGTTTCCTGTCTTGATTCTGTCTCCCTGGAACAAATTTCTCCCCCCTGATTTTGTTCAGTAAACTGAAGTTCTTCTGAAATGCTTTGTCACATTCTTCCAGGCACCCCCAAAGCAGCTGAAATGTCCTCATGGAGGGACATCCTGCTTCTCAAATGGGGCATCAAAAACTGGTTTCCCTAGTCCTGGGCTCGTTCCTGCTTAGCAGCAAATGACATCACTGACCTTAGGCAAGTCTGTGGGTCCACCTCACCTCAAATTAACATCTGTGTTAATGTGGAGGTGGTTTCTGTCCTCTCCCTCAATACCTGCCAGCTTGGAAGTGTGTGAGGAATGTGTGCCACGTTTTTCAGGGTGCAGCCAGGGTCTGGTCCTGCTGCCTTCTTCTCTCTGTTAGGAAAGCAACTGCACTGTTTTCTTCGTGTTTTCCCATCTCTCCTCCTTCTTTCCTGGCCTCAGTATCTCCTCTGGTAAGTGAGTAGCTGTGCTTGAGTTTAAACCCCTCTCTCCAAGTGATGAGCAGGTTTTCCTTCGGGACAGGAACGGGACTTCACTCCTGTGGTCTCAGAGGGCAAGAGTTTATGTGCCTTTTTGATAGGTCGTGGCTCTGATGGCTTATCCATCTGGATTCCTGGAGTGGTTTTCCTTTGAGTCAAGCTGATTGTTTTCTGCACCAGAACCTGCTGCTTGTGCTTCCTTTGCCAGCTCATTTCTAGACCCAGTCCTGGGAGAGGGAGTTTCCTGAGGTGGATATCTTCATTTACAGGACTACACATAGGATGGGAGACAGACTTTTCCTTTCAGTGTGTTTAAAACGCCATCTTGGAGCACAGAGAATCCTAGCATCTGTAGTTTAAGGAGTGCCTGCTTGATTTTAAGGCTTAATTCTCTCCCTCAACTCCTCCTCCCTCAGTTTTCTGCCCAGTTCTGAAGGGGAAACGAGGATGACTGCAGTGGACACGCTGTCGGACAGCTCCGAAGTGGTCGAGATGGAGGATGTGCCTTCCCAATTCCAGGTGCAAAAGCATTCTTGGGATGGGCTGCGTGACATAATCCACAGCAGCAGGAAGTACTCGGGCATGATAGTGAACAAAGCTCCCCATGACTTCCAGTTTGTCCGGAAAACAGAGGAGTCCAGCCCGCACTCACATCGACTCTATTACCTGGGTAAGCCCTTCCCCAGGAGCGGGGCGGGAACGTGGCCTGGGAGCACTTCCAAGCTACACAGGCGAGGAAGGGGATGGGAGGGATCCCTGTTATTATGAAATGGGGCAGCTGAGGTTAAGTAACTCGATGTTTGCAGGGCCCTCCCCGATCCCACACCAGCTTTTGGCTGTGCCGAGGGGGAGGGTTGGCTTGGCCAACCTGCCCTTCTGTGTCCCTGGCCACCCATGGGATGGGGCAGGAGGAAGGATGTTCCTCAGACTCAGGACTATCTCCTGCCTCTCTCTAGCTTGGGAGAAATGGGATTTACTTGCTTCATTAACCAGACTGACTTTCCAAGAAATTCACTGTCAGTAGTGACTAATTATATGTTGTAGCGTATTAATGGCAGGGTGGTGGTGTCTCCTGCTTTATTAAGTGCCATGAAGGTAGAATGCTTTCAAGAGTAAGGGGAAAAAAAAATGAGTTGGGAATGAGCTATTATTGGCATTTGCAGGGAAATATCCCTTTCCTTTCAGTAGGATGGGAAGCAGAATGTGTTGTACAGGTCCCTCGTTACAGCTGGAGCCACAGTGTAATTAGTGACAGAGTGGTTGGGTTTTAGTAACTGGATAATTTTGTGGTTGGTAACATGGGAAGCTTTATAGACTATAAAGAGTTTGTTGTGCTTTGGGGCATGAGCTGATCATTACTGGGCCAGTAAAGAAATTGCCTGATGTGCAACTGCTTCCCTGGAGTGACCCTGCTGGTTTTTTTCCTATTTTTCCAGTTTTTGTGTGTAGGTCACTGTAGGGCATTGGATACTGGTTTGGAGGGACTGATTTGTTTTGCCTTTAAGCAGCTCCTGTGTGCCAGTGACTTGATTTGTGTTCCTCATAAATTCTTGGGACACAAGTGCTACTCTGAAGGGCAGTAATCCAGAGCTGGCATATTTTTTGTTGTTGAGTAGGAACAGTGAGGCTTGATTTAAAGCTGAATGTATTTCAGGTTCACTTTGATACTGCTTTTCATCTAGATGACTAAAGAACTAAGTGGCTAATTTTGAATATTTTTTTTTTAATGTTCTGCTGTATGAAATGACAACCAAACCAGCTTCTGGTGTTCTGCCAGGGTGTGACTGTTCCAGGAGCCAGAACCATGAGTGAGGATACATGAGTGTCTTTTCAGTGTTCCCTTCCCTAAGGAATTGTGGAGGGCATAGAACAGATTGACCCATCACTTAAGATCAGTGTCAGCCAGGTAATCCCTTCTCAGGTGCTCCCAATAAAGGGGAAATGCTGATTCTTTTGCCATAATGAGCATCTTTTGCTGTGTGCTGGTAAATACTCAGGACCCATTTCAGGCACATCAGAGAATCCCAGAATAGTTTGGGGTGGAAGGCACCTTAAAGCCCATCCAGTCCCAGCCCCTACCATGGGCAGGGACACCTCCCACTATCCCAGGTTGCTCCAACCATGTCTTGGACACCTCCAGGGATGGGGCAGCCACAGCTTCTCTGGGCAGCCTGTGAGTTCCAAAGTGTTTAACTCAGTGTGCTGTCACTGCCTCAGCATTGAGAAGACATTTTAAAGTTCTTACATGAACACTGTCCATGACTGTGTGCTGGGGAGCGGGAGGGAGACTCCTGAAGAACTTTCCTGCAGGGTTGAATACTTTTCTTCACTTGGGAGCAAAGTAAAATGCCTTTTGGGGAGGAAGACGGTATTTTTCTTGTAAATGCCAATTGATTGTAGTCAGCCTGAGGTCACTGCAGAAAGTTTTCTAGTATAAGGAGAAGGGAAGTCCAGGTCACAGCTGCTTGAGTGTCAAATCCATGTGTATAAAGTCATTTATTCCTCTGTGCAGTTTTCCTCTTTGAGCATCTTAAATCATTCCTGGGCCCTCCCCGCAGGATTTCGTGTTGTCTCATGGCAGATGCTGCTTATGTTAAAACACCACATGCTCAGCACTTTGGTGTTCCTGTGTCTCTGAGGATTAGATCCTCACATATTGCTTTGCCTTCCCCAGCACTTATTAATATTTCAGTTTTAATTTGAAGTAACTGCACTGCAGGGTCAGCCAGCTCAGAAAACCTCCCTTTTCTGCCCAGAACATGTGCAGAGTAGGCAGTATCGGGGCACATATCCCTGTGTGAATCTGTGATCCAGGGAAGTCTCTGCAGCAGACGTAGAGGGCGAGTTCACGGTCTCTGTTTTTGTTGGGACTGCCAAAACCGTGTGTCAGGATATTTTTTAGACGTTTGGGAAGCTGGATGAAGGCCAGGAGCTTATTTGATAACCACAGTCAAAGGCTTATGTAAAATGACAAGGTCTTTTGACTCTGTAGGGTACTGTTTCACATTTGAATGGGCTCTCTGGAGCTTCCAAGCTTTTTCTTCCTCTCTTCCAAGCTGCTGCCTTGGCCTGAGCAAGGTCCCTGTAGCAAATTCCTGGCTGAGAAACGTGGAGAGGGACGTTGAGTCACCCATTTAGGGAGTGGTGCTTTTTTTTTTGAGTGGATCTAGGGCAGTGGGCTGGACAGACACAGAGGGGGAAAGTTGGACCTAATAATTTCTGTAGAGGTTGGTTGCTGTTATATCTTGCTTAGGGAAAATCCCAAATTCACAAATATCTAAATTTAAGTAGTTTGGATGTTATTCTGGGATTGAACTGGGAGTTGCTTGGCAGTGAATGTGGGTAAAAGCCTTTGGGCAGCCCCAAACCCTCCGTTACCAGACTTTTGTTTGAATTTACTCTTGGTCCTCTGTGTCCTGGCTGACTAAACTAAAGCAGGATGATGCTTTTGCCCTCCTAATAGGAATGCCATATGGTAGCAGGGAGAATTCCCTTCTTTACTCAGAGATTCCCAAAAAGGTACGGAAGGAGGCTTTACTGCTCCTGTCCTGGAAACAGATGCTGGATCACTTTCAGGTAAGTGGAACTGTGAAGAGCCTGGGTGTTGCTGTGGGGCTGCTGTGGTGGGTACATCTGTCTGGTGTCTGACATCCTTCCTGCTTTTAAAAAGCTGGGATAGTTGAGTTTAAATTGCTGCTTCTGCCCTACACTCTGTTGTGAGTTGGAAAGGGAGGGAATTTCCCCCTCCCTGATTTCGGTATCTTAATGTCCCATGTCACTGAAAAAAACTGCTACAGAGAGTGGAGGGTGCTGGTCTTTCTTCCCTGCTAAAAAGGTTCCTGGTGGGAAAGGATTTAGCTGTCTTGACCTTGTTTGGGCTGCTGGTCCTCCTCAGGGAAATTCAAGATCCCCGGAAGAGCTTTTGTTTGCAGTGTCTGACATGGAAACTGTTTGTGAAGGCTGTAGATAACGTCATTAAGTTAATTGGTTACATCTGATTTGCATAAGCAGAGCAACTGCAGCACTTCTCAGTTCATGCTGAAGTGCCAGCTGCAGAAATGGGGGATTCAGAGTTCATCTCTCCTGTAGAGGGGAATTTTGGGGCTGGGGGTGGTTTAGGCCTCCTGGACCCCTCACCTGTACCTGGAGTTACAGGAGTTACAGACCCAGACAGCAAAACTGCTGCCTGGTTTGGGCTGGTGTGATGTGTTTTGACTAGTCTTGGAGTGTTCCTGTTCTGTGGAAGTTTCTCTCCTTCAATTCTAGGCCACCCCCCACCATGGGATGTATTCCAGAGAGGAGGAACTCTTGAGGGAACGCAAGAGGCTCGGGGTCTTTGGGATCACATCTTATGATTTCCACAGTGAGAGTGGCCTGTTCCTCTTCCAGGCCAGCAACAGCCTCTTTCACTGTCGAGATGGGGGCAAGAATGGATTCATGGTGAGTCTGCTGGGGATTCTGGGAATGTCACCTGGAAGGGACTTAGTGGTTTGGGTTCGAGATGGCTCCACATGGAATCACAGACTGGATTGGTTTGGATGGAACCTTAAAGCTCATCCCATTCCAGCCCTCTGCCATGGGCAGGGACACCTTCCACTAGCCCAGGATGCTCCAAGCCCTGTCCAGCCTGGCCTTGGACACTCCCAGGGATGGGGCAGCCACAGCTTCTCTGGGCAACCTGTGCCAGGGTCTCCCCACCCTCACAGGTGATATCCCATCTAACCCTCCCTCTGGAAGTGGGAAACCATCCCCCTTGTCCTGTCCCTCCATCCCTTGTCCCACGTCCCTCTCCAGCTCTCCTGGAGCCCCTTCAGGCCCTGCAAGGGGCTCTCAGGTCTCCCTGGAGCCTTCCCTTCTCCAGCTTGAACAATCCCAGCTCTCCCAGCCTGGCTCCAGAGCAGAGGGGCTCCAGCCCTCGCAGCACCTCCGTGGCCTCCCCTGGACCTGCTCTAACAGTTCCACATCTGTTTGGTTCTGGTGGTTTCTCCTGTGTGCTGTCAGGGCCACGTTTGCCATCACTCTGCTGCACCTCTGCTTTAGGCCTTTTGACTGCAGGGCTGGGACCTTGCTCCGAGCTCTGGGTGTCTCTGTTGCTGCAGGTGTCTCCAATGAAGCCTCTGGAGATCAAGACTCAGTGCACGGGGCCACGGATGGATCCCAAAATCTGCCCTGCTGACCCAGCCTTCTTTTCCTTCATCAACAACAACGATCTGTGGGTAGCAAACATTGAGACAGGCGAGGAGAAGAGGATGACATACTGCCATAAAGGTAACTGCTGCTTCTTGCCAGGCCCAGCAGCAAATTCCTTCTGAGAAATATGGCCTGGAAAGACTCATGTCTTTATGGCTTGTTAAGTATATTCTTCTTTTGGATCAGCTTTTTCCAAGGGGATGTAAATGCAAATGCTGTGTCTTCTGGTTTTTTCCTCCAGGCTTATCCAATGTTCTGGATGACCCCAAATCTGCTGGTGTGGCCACTTTTGTCATTCAGGAGGAGTTTGATCGGTTCACGGGCTATTGGTGGTGTCCCACAGCTTCCACAGAAGGTCAGTCGCTGTTCTGCTCATCCAGAGCCGGCCCTGGGACTGCTGCCTCCTGCTAGGAATGATCTTCTGAGCACAGTGTTCCTTTGGCCTGGGTTTGGACTCTCTCTGGACTCAAGAATGAGACACTGAGGGGATTATAACTGTGCTCAGAGGAGTCATTGAGAGCTGGGGCTCTGCAGGTGTTCCCTCTGCACCAGTGCTCCAGGCAAGCCAGAAACAGCTGGAAAACACTGTAGGAAACATTCTTGCTCTTTGTCCCAGGTCCAGAGGACTTGAAAACACTGCGGATCTTGTATGAGGAAGTGGATGAGTCAGAGGTGGAGATAATTCATGTTCCTTCACCTGCCTTGGAGGAGAGGAAAACAGATTCCTATCGATACCCCAGGACAGGTGAGTGAAACACCTGGTGCAGCTCTGGACTCCCACTGGCAGCAGCAGTGGAATTGGTGCTGTAAAGTTTGCATGGTTAATCTGGGTGCTTGTGTAGAAACTGGTGGTAAATGCTGAGGCCTAATTGAGTCTCTGAGCCCAAAATCTGCAGCAATAAAAGACTGGGATTTAAAGTTCAGCCTGAATGGAAGGATTGCTGAGGAAATGCAATGTATCTGGTGGCATATCCTGGAATACATTTGGAATCCCACCTTTCCTCACTCTCCTGAGAACATGCACAGCAAGGCAAAGCAAACTGTTCTCGTTCCCTGAATGACTGTGATGACAGTGGTGTTTGCTCACACACATATTTGATATTTGTACTTTACACACCCTCATTTGAGCAGGACCAGGGGCAGTTCCTCTCTGTATTTTGTACAATCATGGAGTGTTCAGGTTGATCATCTTGGTGTTTTTTCACCTCTCTGCAGGCAGCAAAAACCCCAAGATTACATTAAAACTGGCAGAATTTAAAACAGACAGCAAGGGAAAGGTAAGTGATGACAGCTCGGGGTGGGACATTGCACAGGAGGGTTGACTGTTTCTGCAGCTCCCTAGAATTAAAGCAAGGTCACTCAGAGATCCTAGATAGTGTTAGTCTGGTTTTTTTATCCTCTTGTAACACCTGGTTCTCTAATGTGTTTATCCAAGAAACAGAAAGACTTGAAAATGTTCTGGTGGAGCTTCAGCTGGGGAGCAGGGAGGGAAGTGGGAAGTCGGGTTATCCTGATACGTTGTCCATGTTAAGCAGGAGGGCTGGAGCCTGATGTGCTCGTGGGCTTCAGTCCCTGCCTGTGTCCTTTCCCTGTGGCTGAATGCCAAAATCATTTTGCTTTGAAGGCTGTTTTTTTCCCTTCCCTTCCTGCTGTTTGTAGCAAGCCTTGCTTCTCCTGGCCCGACCCTTAACTAGTTAAACAAGGCCGGTGGTTAAACTTCCTTGCTCTCCCATCTCCCTGGGCTCCCACGGGAGGAGGTGAGGAGCTCTGGTGGCAGCCTGAACTTGGTGTTGGCCCTTCCTTTTGCTGCAGATCGTGTGTGCTCAGGACAAGGAGCTGGTGCAACCCTTTGCTGCGTTGTTTCCCACCGTGGAGTACATCGCCCGTGCCGGATGGACCCGGGATGGCAAATAGTATGTCCACTTTCCTTCCAAACTAACACTCCCAAGGGCTTCTCTGCCTGCAGACCCTCCACATGCTTTGCAGTGCAGTCATGGCCTGGTTTTAAAAGCCAGAGTTGGCACATGAGTATTTGGCTTCTTCAGTGCTGTAACATCCTAAAAGTAGCAGTGAAGCAAAGGAAGAACAGAGTATGACAGTCTGTGAGGTTTGTCACAGCCACAAAGGTAAATGTGATGCATTAAGTAGGCAGTCCTAGGGAATACTTCTGAGTTGAAAATGTTTCACACAAGTGCAACATGTTTTTCCTGCAAATGGAAATGTACTGGAAGCAGTTGTATCTTTGCTCATTGGGCCAGTTTGAATCGCAGGACAGCGGGCAGGTTCTGTGGTGCCATGTCCTTTGTTTAGTGTGTACAGGGGGAAGGATTGCTCTGGGACTGGCTGTTGCTCCAAATGGGATGCACAGCCTTGCCTGAAGAGTTACAGAATTCACCCCAATCTGACTGGTTTGAGATTTTAGAGCTCTGAATTTTTTTTCCCCCCTCCAAAGCCTGCTTGGCTGTTAACCAGTGTCTGTGCAGATCAAGTTAAGGTGACTTGGCTGTCTTTGAAGGTGGCATTCTGTAACTCATCATTAATTTTCTGCTCTGGGAAGGAAATTCAGAGAGCTTTCCAGCAGGTAATCCCGGAGGCGATTGAGATGTTCTGCACCAGAGCTTATCTAAATGTGCTGAATATCTCAGTTCCCCAAATCCACGGTGCTGGGGGAGAACTGGCTCTTTTCAAAGCCTGTCTTTAATGATGAGACTTCCCCTGATGCCCTTCCAGGCTCTGGGATGGCCTCACTGTGCAGTGGTGGTTTGTCATCTGTCATGTTGAGAGCCTGAGGTGCAGCACCACTTCCAGGGGCTCTCCTTGGACAGGGCTGAGACTGGAGTGACTCCTGCACTTGGCTTTAGGTCTGTGCCTTTCCCTGTCAGTGCAGCAAAATGGATCACTCTGAGAGGGATCACCTCAAACCTGGGACACAAACAGATCTTCCTGCTGGAGGGGCTGTCCAAGGAATCACTTCAGAGCTGGGACACAAACAGATCTTCCTGCTGGAGGGGCTGTCCAAGCAGGAGTTGTGTTCTGGAGACAGGGCTCTCTTAGAGGTGCCCCCTTGGAACAGACACTGGCAAATCTGTCAGACACTTGTCTGAGCGACACCCCTGTGAAATACCAGAGCTGTCTGGCACTGTGTGTGTGTTGGCAAAGATTCCAAGGGATTAGAAAGCAGCAGTGATGAGAAAAGCTTTGCATTCAGATGCCCAAATCCTTTTTGCCGGGGAGGGGGGACAAAAAGGGATGCATGTTCTGAGTGTTAGAGAGGGACATCTATTCTGTGGTACTGACAGTCACCTCCAACTTCTCTCCCCAGTGCCTGGGCTATGTTCCTAGACAGACCTCAGCAGCGGCTGCAGCTAGTCCTTTTGCCTCCAGCACTCTTTATTCCAGTCCCAGAAAACGAGGAGCAGCGTGCTGAATTTGCCAAAACTGTGCCAGAAAATGTCCAGCCATTTGTGATCTATGAAGAAACCACTGACGTGTGGATAAATGTAAGAGGCTCAGGGCTGGGAGGAGAACACAGGCTGCCCCTTCCTCCCCCTCAGTTTACCATTCCCATCTTGCCTGGGTGTCCAGTTTAGTCCTGGCTCCAGCAGCTCTGCTACTCAGTAGCCCCAGATTTGATGTTAATTCAGGGGTTTAATAAAGGCCTGAGAAGGAATTCGTTGCACTCAGCATTGGAAGAGATGAGCATCCTGCCATCTCCTTGCAGTTGATACTGTTGTTTTAATTCTTTCCAACGTTCCTGGTGAGCAGAGGCACTTTTTGCACATTTACATTTACATTTTTTGAGATGTAGCAGTGCTGTTCTTTTTTTGAGGTGTTTTATTACGAGATTAAATGGCTTCTTGAAGCATCAACAATCCTAATCCCTGGAATTTCTTGTAGTTATTTAGGTAGGTGACAGACATAGGGGACAGGGAATAAACTTCAGCCTCTAAGCATTTTGGTCCTGAGTGACAAAGGGGCCTGAAGTTCACACCAGGGCACTCGCAAGGTGTTCAATAGCAGCCAGTGGGACTTGTACGGCTGAAATATCACTGGTTTTGGTGACAGCCATGCAAAGCCCAGAGCACATGGTCTGTACACAGGCCCAGAGTTGCTTTTCCCTGCTTTTATCCCCCCTCCTTTCCGTGGAAATCCCAGCAGTTCATCACCTGGCTTTGTCTCTGCTGTCTCACTACGAATCACTCACAGGGTTTTTTTTTCCCACCTTGTATGGCAGGTCCACGATATCTTCTACCCCTTCATGCAGCCCGAGGGGGAGGAGGAGGAGCTCTGCTTTATCCGAGCCAACGAGTGCAAGACAGGCTTCTGTCACCTGTACAGGGTGACAGCCATCCTGAAGCCAGGCAGCCACGACTGGGCGCAGCCATACGTCCACACTGAGGGTGAGGAGCACCGGGAGCTCCCTCTCTGACTGCCCTGTGCTGTCCTTTGGGGAGGGAGGGAGGGAGGGCAGTGATTTATTCTCTTGTTCTTCCCCCGCTCCAGATGATTTCAAGTGTCCCATCAAGGAGGAGGTTGCCCTGACTAGTGGGGAGTGGGAGGTGCTGGCAAGGCACGGATCGAAGGTAGGGGCTGTTTTGTTCCCTTGCAGTGTTTCAGCTCTGTGTTTTCTGCCCCCCAGGCCTGGCCTGAGTCCTCTCTTACGCCTGGGACCTGCTAGAACTGCTTAGGCTTCATTTTGCCTCTCTCTTTATTGCTGCCTCTGCTTTCCCCAGAAGTGCTGTAGGCCAGTGCACATGGATCTGATTGCCTTTTTAATCAGACTTCAGATTGCTCCTTGGGAAAATCCCAGGAGTGGGTCAGGCCATAAAAAAGGACACAAGACTGAGGTTTAAGAGCAACAAAGAACCATTTTGTGAAGGAGCCTGGGATTGCTGCCTTTGCTGAGGCATTTTAACTCCAATGAGTGCCTGCAGTGTGGAAATGTGTCCTGGCACTCGGAGTGAACTCTTGTCTCCAGCTGATCTCTCAGCAGAGCCTTTAGGAAGAAGGCAGCTGGGGAATATAAAGCAATTTAGAATATGGAGAAACTGTATCTGTTGTTGGTTGCAGAACAGCCAGAAATGAATTTTTATTAATCTTGTAGAAACCTAGTTTCATTTTTGCTTCAGGAATTAACTCTGGGTCTGATCTTTAATGCTCCCAGGTGATTTCTGTCAAAATAAAGACCTTGCCTGTTTGCTTCCAATTAATCTGGATTTTCACTTCTTGCTTTTAAAAAGACCAACAGCTCCAAGCTTTTGGTTTCTGCTGCTTTTCCTCAATCTGCAATTAACCTGCTGTCCCTCCCCATGTGGATTCTCACTGTACATGCTGTTGATTTTGGCCACAGCTCTTCCCTGCATGTGTTATGGCTAAAATTGTGTTAGCAGCAATTATTTTGATGCATTTGTTGCTCCACAGGGCGCTGCCTGGTTTTCCTGGCCAATTGAGCTGGATATTTTTTTCCCTTTGCTGTTCACAGGGGTCTTCAAACTGTGGGTTAGCCAGAAATAGCATTTGGAAACTGCAAGGTGGAAAACAGTTCAGTTACTGTTGCTGGATCAATGCAGTGTTTAAAAGCTGTTGTCTCTGTTTCTGTGTGGTTTTTAGAACCAGCTTTCTCTGGACATTTTAAACCTATTTAAATGTGTCTTAAACTTTGGTGCTGAGGGGTGTTGGACTGGTCCCTTCCACAGAGGAGAATTCAAGATTGCTGGGAAAAATACACCTGTACCCTGATAATCCTCTGGGAGGAGGCTGGGGCCAGGTGGGGGTCTCTTCTCCCAGGTGACAAGTGACAGGACAAGAGGAAACAGCCTCACATTGTACCAGGGGAGATTTAGATTGGAAATTAGGGAAAATGGCTTCACTGGAACAGGCTGCCCAGGGGAAGGAACAGAACTGGCCTGTTCCAGTGAAGCCATTTCACCCCTGGAAGTGTTCAAAAAACTTGGGGATGTGTTTTAGTGGTGCTGAGTTAATGGTTGGACCCCTTGATCCTGGAGGGATTTTCCAACAGAAATGACTCCATGATTCTATAAGATGCCCAATTTAATCACAGCACCTTCCTCATTTCACCAGTGGGGAGCAGAGCCCAGCTTTTGATGCTCATTAATAAGCAAGTGCTTTGAGTCTTAAAAAAAAAAAAAGCAGCAGGGCTGTGTTTTGTCACTGCACTGGAGGGTGTGAGTTCTCCAAGTGCTGTGTGTGTGTTCTCTGACCCCTCACACCCCCTGAGCACCCCAAACCCCTGGTGTGGTGTGTGTTCTGAGCTGGCTCTGCAGAGCTTGTCACGCCCGTGTCACCGACCCCGCCTGTCCCTCGCAGATCTGGGTCAACGAGGCCACAAAGCTGGTGTACTTCCAAGGCACAAAGGACACCCCTCTGGAGCACCACCTGTACGTGGTCAGCTACGAGTGCCCGGGGGAGATCATGAGGCTCACCACTCCAGGCTTCTCCCACAGCTGCTCCATGAGCCAGGTTGGTTCCTGCTTGGATTCTCCCCTCCTGACCGGCAGGGACCCCACTGGAGATGAACCAGTAACGAGTCCTGGGGGCTGCTGGAGGTGTGGGAGCTCTTGTGTGAGGAGATGGAGCTGCAGGAGGTGCAAAGACCTGGTTGCCCTAACCCTTGTCTCTCCCCTCCCAGAACTTTGACATGTTCATCAGCCACTACAGCAGCGTGAGCACTCCACCCTGTGTGCACATCTACAAGCTCAGCGGCCCCGACGAAGACCCGCTCCACAAGCAGCCCAAATTTTGGGCCAGCATGATGGAGGCAGCCAGTAAGTGCAGGAGAAACTCTTTTCCTAGTGGTGGTGGGGAGGGAAGTGGCCTCAGTGGCTTTCACTCTGAAGGGAAGAGGAGTTGTGTTATCCTGTGGGGGGAACGTCTCATGGACAGCTCGCCCAGGAAATGCTGAGCCTTTGGTGTGGTTTGGTATTGAAAGAGCCCTGACCAGGGTCAGGTTTGAGCAGAAGGAGCTTGTTCAGGAGGGGTGGGAGACGGGACCTGCTGCCAGTCACCTCACTGCCAGTGTGTGTGACCTTCCTGCTGCAGGTTGTCCCCCAGATTACGTCCCTCCGGAGATCTTTCACTTCCGCACTCAGTCGGATGTTGAGCTCTATGGAATGGTCTACAAACCTCACGATGTCCAGCCTGGGAAGAAGCATCCCACGGTGCTCTTTGTGTATGGAGGCCCCCAGGTAATGATCCAGCTGGACTGCTGGTGCCAGGGATGGGGTTGCTGCCCAGGGCAGGGCTCTGTAGCTCGGTCGTGCATCAAGACTTAACTTACACTGTGGTTTGTGAGCACTGTCTTAGAGCCATGGAAGGGTTTGGGTTGGAAGGGATCTTAAAGAACATCCATTCCAACCCCCTGCCATGGGCAGGGACACCTTCCACTAGACCAGGTTGCTCCAAACCCCATCCAATGTGGCCTTGAACACTTCCAAGGGATGGGACATCCACGACTCTGGGTAACCTGTGCCAGGGCCTCACCACTCTCACAGGCAAAGAACTGCCTCCTAATACCTAATCTAAACCTACTCTCTTTTAGTTTATCCCTGTGTTCTCTGCTTCAAACCTCAGATGATTTTTCCAATGTTTGCTTTGATTTCCATGGCTCTGATAGCTCAGTTACCAGCTGCTGTCCAGCTCAGGATCCTACACAGCGGGACAGGCATGGGAAGGTACTGGAAGGCAACTGCTCAGCTCTGAAACTCTTCTTGCCTCCTTGTGCAGGTGCAGCTGGTGAATAACTCCTTCAAAGGCATCAAGTACCTGAGGCTGAACACGTTGGCGTCCCTGGGCTATGCTGTGGTGGTGATTGATGGGAGGGGATCGTGCCAGCGAGGACTCAAGTTTGAAGGGGCCCTAAAAAACCAAATGGTAAGTCCTGCTTGTGCCCATGAATCTCTGACCATTTGTCCTTCCTCAGGGTGTTGGCTGCTTGTTTCCTGTGTGTGAGGTTTCCAGATTTAGGAATTCCACTAACATGAGCCTCCTCTTGTTGCCTCTTAGGGTCAGGTGGAGATAGAGGACCAGGTGGAAGGTTTACATTATGTAGCAGAAAAATACGGGTTCATCGACTTGAGCCGGGTCGCCATCCACGGCTGGTCCTACGGGGGCTTTCTGTCCCTCATGGGGCTCATCTGTAAACCCAATGTCTTCAAGGTGAGTCTGGACACGGGGTGGTGGCTGTGGCTGTCACGGCTTTTGTCGCTCTTGGCAGCTGGGGTTGGGTTTTGGGCTCGTTTCGAATGGACAGGTGGAAGTGTCCCTCGGTCCTGCAGTCCTGTATGCTGATAAAGCTCACTCCTGGCTGGGGCTGCAGGAGGGTGGCCCTGGGATGGGCTCCTTCCCCAGGGACTGCCTGTAGCTCCTGGCTGCAGTCCTGTATCCTGCCCCAGCTCATACCTGGCTGCGCCTGCAGGATGGGATGGGCTCCTTCCCCAGTGACTGCCCGTGGGGGACATCCAGTGAGATAATTGATGTGCTATTTCCAATCCCCTTCCCAAGTCCCCAGCACACTTTCTGGATCATTCCACAAATCCTCCTTGAAAAGGAGCAGCCTTTAACTGGTGGTGTGCAGGAACTTGCCCCGTTGTGACCATGAGAGGGAACAGCAGGAGGAGGAACCTGGGCTTTTACATGGGCTTGCTGAAGGAGAATCCTGCTCTGAGTGACAGAGCAGTCCAGAGCCTGCCTTTTCCTGCCTCCTCAGGAAAACAGGGAACACCTGAACTCTTCAGCAGGTGATAACTGAGGCTGTCTCCTGTCTCCCTGTGTGCCAGATTGCCATAGCAGGTGCTCCTGTCACAGTGTGGATGGCCTACGACACCGGCTACACCGAGCGGTACATGGACATCCCGGAGAACAACCAGCAGGGCTACGAGGCTGGCTCTGTGGCATTACACGTGGAAAAGCTTCCCAACGAGTGAGTGCCTGCTCAAAACCTGCTCCTGGGTCCTGCTGGGTGCTACCAGTGGCACCCCTGCTCAATCCCAGAAGAATTGGGTGGGTTCTGATCCCATTTAACTCTTGGGGCCGGTCGTTGCTGTCGGCAGCAGTTGGGCCGTGGCACCCCCAGCCCCCTCTGCCAGGGGCCTGGCACTGCTCTTGCTCAGTTTTGGCTTGCCCAAAGGGCGGGCAGCTCTTTGCTCAGACCCTCTGCAGAGCTTTGAGGTGGTTTCCCAACTTGTCCTCATCCTGTTTCTCACCCCATGTCCAGGCCAAACCGTTTGCTGATCCTCCATGGCTTTTTGGATGAAAATGTGCACTTTTTTCACACCAACTTCCTGGTATCGCAGCTAATCCGGGCTGGAAAACCTTACCAGCTGCAGGTAAGGACAGGAGTGGACTGGAAGAGTGCTCTGCAGTGTGCTGTGGGGACAGGAGGGGGTGGAGGCAGCTGTGTGGTGTGGGTGGCAGTCAGCACCTCGGTGGAGGCCGGGAGGTGGCACTGTGGCTGTTCCATCACTGGCAGACGTGGCACGTGCAGGCAGGGCTGCTGCCCTGGGCCTGGAACTTTCCTTCTCCACCAGCTGTTGCTGTCCCACTTGGCTGGTGGGGAGGGATTGGTGCTCCAGACCTTCCCTGGCACCTCTTTGTCCTGGTGGAGGCTGGGTGGAGGGAGCTTTGTCCCCGCTGAGTGACCGAGCGCCCCGTGTCTGCCCTCCTGCACAGATCTACCCCAACGAGAGACACAGTATTCGGTGCCCTGAGTCAGGAGAGCACTACGAAATCACGCTGCTGCACTTTCTACAAGAATACCTCTGAGAGCACGAGCCTCTGCGAACTGGACACTGACAGCTCACCCCCACTCCTGCGCCCTCCTGCCCCCGACGGCCGTCGAACCCAGAGCACAAGTGGCTGAGTGCCCACGGCGGGCTGGGTGTCCCCCCCAAAACGCGAGGGGAAGGCTGGAGGGCACCTTCCCTTTCTGGACAGTGCCACCTTCTTTCACTTTCCAAGCTGGAGGTCTGCCCCTGCTCGGCTGCTCGTCCTCTTCCTCTCCTCCAGCCTGGCTGTTCAATGCTTTTTTTGCTGCTACTCCCTCTCTCCTGGGAATCAATGGACAGTGGTCTGTCTCCCGAGGCTGAGGTTTGTGTCCATCTCTCTCTCTCTCCCCCCCCAGTCCTTTTCAATCCTTTTCCCCCCTTTTCCACTGCCCCTGTGCAGTTCCCACACTCTTACCTGCGAGAACTCAGTGCCTGTGTTGGAAACGGAAGAAGAGCTGAATCAGAAGCTGCCTTAAGCCAGGAGTGGGAGGGAAGAGACAACTACCTACTGCTAACCCCGGGGATTGAGCTGTGACCTGGCCCTGCTCCCACACTGGAGCCCTGGGATGTGAAGAGAGCTCTTACAGAAGCATGCAACACTAGTCTTTTTCTTTTTTTTCTTCTTTTTTTTTTTTTTTTTTATATCTATCTGTCTATTTTGCAGTTTCATTTTGCAGAGCAGATGGAGGAAGTGGCTGGGGCCGGTGACAGCGTCCTCTGATCCTTCCTCTCATGGCCGCTCACACGCAGAGTTGTGCCAACAGCAGGTAGCACTGGCAGCTGGCTACACCCAGAGCCTCTCTCCAGAGCTCACAGCAGCATTTGGGTTTTTTGCAACACGAGGTGGATGATATTTATGCAAATCCTCCCTCCCTCCGTTCTCTGTGCCGCCTCCCCATCCCACCTTCTCCTTCCCCCCCCGACCCCCCGAGCTTTCAGATGTGCACTGAAATTGGCTGTGCTTCAGTTCTCTGCGGGTCAGTGACTGGTCCCCCCTTGCCCATCTACTCAGCAAACGCTCTCTCCTGGTTTTTAATTTACCTGGGCAACAGCAACTGCAGTTCTGGGGAAGGGGGGGATTGAGCAATCACACCTCAGGGGAGCACGTCCCCCCCCTTCAAGCCAAGGGTTCTGCCAGGGGGCAAAACGCAAACAGAAACAAAACCCCACCCAAACGAACCACGTTGACTTGCCCTGGAGTATTTTAAGTGCGTATTATGAAAAGAAAATATTTTTATGGATTCTTATTCTTTTATAATTATGAGTGTAAGATGTAGCGACTCATTAAAATATTGGAAAGAGACGTGGTTGGTGGTGCTTTGGGGGGAGTGGGAGGGGATGGCAGCTGCTCCCACAGCCAGAGCAGCTCTGGTGGAAGCCAAGTGCTCTGTTCCTTTCTGTGCTGAGCAGTGGAGAGAATATTAAATCCCTGATGTTCCTCGGGGGATGCACAATCCCAGCAAACCGAGGGCTGGGAATCCTGGGCTGCGTTCCTGGGGGTGGGCACCTCACCCCACATCCCTCATGTGGGATTTAGGGGCACACAGGAGCTGCTTTTTGCAGAGCTGGGCCTGCCTCTGCTTGCCCTCAGAGCTTCCCAAACCTGGCCTTGCCTCCTCCACGGGAGCCAGGCATTAATTAGCCCTCTGTTAATGCCCCGAGGATGCTGCCTGAGGCTTGTTAAATGCAAAGCTTCTTACAGCTGGAGCATTTTGCCTCCTGAAGACAACTGGGAGCACATTTCCCTCCCCCCCCTCCCCTTCTTTGTCCCTGTGCCCAAATAATTGTCCCAATTATTGCAGTTTGTTGTTTGGCTTCTTCAAGACAACCCCGGATGCGGGTTTTGAGGTCGGAGGGGCAGAAGGAGGGACAGGATGGAGGGAAAGTTGCACCTCTCTGAAGGGTCTGTAAGAGCACCCTGCAGCCAGCAGAGCTGCTCCCTCCCTCCCTGCCACCCTCACAGCCACTTGGGCACCCGAGGAGGGTAAGAAGCTTTATTTTTTGCAGGGTTTGTTGCTTTGCAGCCTTAATTTAAACTGCTTTTTTTTTCCCTGTCCCCAAAAAGCCAAGTGTTTCTTAAAATGTCTTAAAGCGCTCTTGTCTAGAAGAGTTTGCGGATCTGTGGCTCCTGCAATCCCCCCCCAGCTTGCTGCAGGATTGTTTGGAACCCTGAAGAGGGGTTGCTTGCCTTCTTTTGGGGGCTGAGAATCCCGAGAGGAATTAAGTGGGAAATGGCCTCCCGCACTCCTGGGCTATTCCATATGGAACAGGCTCTGTCGGGGATTGAAAGACAAATGATGGGGGAGGTCCCTGCCCCGTCATCCCCAGGAAAGGTGGTGGGGAAGAGGGAGCAGCTGGGTGTGTTGAGTGGAGGATTTGCAGCTGGAGGATGGAGCTGAGTTGGTTTCCTGAGCAGTAACAACTTCAGGGAGGAAGCGGCGGGTGCTGGGGGGAAACTGGGCAAAAACGACTCTTCCTCATGAATTTGGGGCTCGAGAGCGGCTTGGGAGTCGTTTCTCCCACAAAAAACCCACCCTGTGGGGCTTTATTTTTAGGTGGAGGACGCAGAGGGAGAACAGATGTTCTCGAGGGCTTATTTTTAAAACAAAACCCGCTCCTCGAGCTACAGAATTAGCTCAGGAAAGTCACTCCTTGCCCTGAAAGATGCTCTCACGGAAAACTTCCCGGCATCTCCATTCCCAGGGCGGGTGGAATAAAGGTGTGACGGCAGCTCTCGCTCTCGGGAAGCCACGGCAGTGGAAAGTCGGGGGGGCTGGGGGTGTCTCAGGCATCTGAACTCTGGCCTGGGCCGTGCAGGCAGCACCCCCAAAATGCCTGGAGTGGCTCAGAAATCCCAGGGTCCCCCCAGAGGAGGTGGAAAGCGCTGGGCCGGGTCGTGTGTGTCTGTGCCGGCCAAAAGGAAGGGTGGAAACTGATCTGGGAAAATCCTCACGGAGGGATTTTGGTGGAGCACGTCCACACAGGCACCCCGGGACAGATGGGAGGCTTCAGTCCTGGGCGTGGAGCAGCGGCCTCTCAGCCTCTGCAGGGAAACCTCCTCTCTCTGGGTCCCTCTCCAGCCACTCTCTTGGAGGCTGGTGCGGATTTCTGGGGGATTTCCAGGGAAAACAGCAGAAGCAATTAAAAGTGGCATGGTTAATTGCCCTTGTCGTGGAACCGTGGGATGGTTTGGGTTGGAAGGGCCCATAAAGCTCGTCTGGTTGACTCCCTGCCATGGACAAGGGACACCTTCCAGGTTGTTCCAAGCCCTGCCCAACCTGGATGCTCCCTCTGCACAATGCTTGGCATTCTCCAGGCCTTCCCTCCCAGCCCTTTTCCTTCCAGCTGAATCCCAAAGCGATGGATTTTATGGCCTTGCCCCACGAGGCTGAGCCGACGGTGCCGCCCCAGCTCTTTAAAAACGGGTCTTCACCTCCTTAAACCCGCGTGACAAACACAAAACGAACCTCTCCCTCATCCTGCTCTTTATTCTCCTCCGTTATGGAATCCTTTATGACCCCATGGCCTCACAGCCCCCTGTCCTTGTGGTCTCCTGTCCCCTGTCCCCCCACGTTTCCCCTGCCCTCACCCCCTGCCCTCATCCACCATGGCGGCCGTGGCGCCGCCGCCGCCGCGCCCTGACCCCTCCCGCCCGCCGTAGCCCGCGCTTCCTTTCCAAGATGGCGGCGCCCACGGGGTGGAGCGGCCGGCGGGCCTGGGCCGCGCTCGTCCCCGCCGCCCTGCTGTGCCTGGCGGCCCGGGCGGCCGCGGAACCGGGCGGGGAACCGGGCTCGGCAGGCTTCGACGTGCGGCCCGGCGGGGAGGTTCACTCCTTCTCCCGGAGCCTGGTGAGCGGCCGGCAGGGTGGGGAGGGAGGGAGCGGGCGCGGAGAGGGGTACGCGCCTCGCGCCGATTGGCTGCGCGTCACGTCAGTCACGCCTCCCGCCTCAGGGATTGGCTGGACGCGAAGGGGGGCGGGACCAGCGGGGGCAGGGGGGTCCGGGGGGTGTCTGAGGGAGGGGAGCCCGAGGGAGGGGGACACGAAGGGGGGGCTGCAGTGGCCGGGGGAGCCCAGGGAGAAGGGGAAACCCTGAGGTGGGGGTTCTTCAAGGAGACAAGGGGGCTCCAAAGGCAGGGGGGAGCCCAGGGAGAAGGGGGGTCCCCAGTGGAGGAGGGTTTTCCAAAGGGCCATGGAAAAAGGGGGGGCTCCCAGGGGTTCTCAAGGAGAGGCTCCAAAGGCAGGGGAATGC
>JAWWES010000082.1:726661-757317 GCA_035583135.1 Lophotriccus pileatus
GGCTCCCAGGGGTTCTCAAGGAGAGGCTCCGAAGGCAGGGGAATGCCATGGAAGATGGGGAATCCACGAGGGGGTTCATGAGGCAGGGGGATCCCACAGAGAACGGGGGTCCCCAAGGGAGGGTGTGTTTCCAGAGGGGCTGGGGAAGGAGTCCCCATGGAGGAGAGGGGACCACAAGGAAGGGAATCTCCAAAGGCAGGAGGCTCCCAGGGAGAATGGGGGATCCCCCCAGGTGGGGTCTCCAGCAGAAGGAGGTCCCCAAGTAAAATGGATCCCCAAGGTGGGACAGTCTCTGTAGTGAGGAGGTCCCCAGGGAAGGGGTCAGCCATGGATAATGGTCCACAAGGGTGAGTTTCCAAAGGGATGAAGTATCCCAAGGGCAGGGAGGGGTTAGACTTGGTGGTCTTGGGGGTGTTTTCCAACCTAAAGAATTCCTTGATTCTGTGGAAGAGAAGGCCATGCTCATGCCCCTCTCTCCTGGCAGGGGGATTACAGCTGCACCTTCACCTACTCGGCCCAGGGAGGGACCAACGAGGTGAGCTGGGCAAGCCCTGCCCTTCCCGTCCCTGCGGCTGCACGGAGGGAGGGAACGGGTTTGCTTTGGGAAGAGCTGATTCCAGGCACTGGGAGCTGTGAGGGAGGGTGTTTGCACCTTTCCCAGCACTGTGTTGGATTTGCTCCCTGCACCAAAGTGTCCTTTGTGTGTCCTTTGTGCTTTCTTAATAGCAGGTCCTGTCTGAACCAGGTCCTGGGTTTTTTTAGCCTAAAAGGAAGTGAGACTTTGAACTCTTTTCTCTGACAGCACTGATGGAATTGTGGAGAGCAGGGAGGGCCACCAGGCCCTGAGCTTGTTGTGTTGTTTTAGGGCTGCTGGAGCTCATCCTGCAGCTGTGAAGGGGGGTCAGTGGCCCCAGGGCCGTGCAGGGAGCACGAGGCTCTTCCCCCCAGTGACTGTTTGGACCTTTCCCTCTGCAGCAATGGCAGATGAACATTGGGGTCAGCCAAGACGACGGGCTCTTCTCCTGCTCCATCTGGAGGTGTGTTCTGTAACCTCAGCCAAGCCAGCCCCAGGCAGGTGGGATGTGGGACAGGGGACCCTCTGCTGGGTCAGGGCCCTGCATCCCAGGTGGATTTGCCTCCCAGCAGGGAGGGTTTTGCTCTCCCAAGGGGTGCTGTGGCTCTGCTGGGCTCTTCACCCAGCGTTGGTTTATAAATCCTGTGCCCCCCTCTCCCACCCTCTGCGCTGGATGGAGCTGCAGGAGATCCAGAGGTGGCTGTGGAGGGAGGGAGGGAGCTGGGAATCCTTCACTCCTCTGCACCTCCACCCTCTCTGCCGCTGACAAAGGCTCTGCTTTCTTGTTTCAGGCCCCAGGGGAAGTCTTATCTCTTCTTTACCCAGTTTAAAGCTGAAGTGAAAGGAGCCAAGATAGAGCATGCCATGGCTTATGTAAGTCCCAGCTGATCCCTTGGAAGCAGGAGTGTGGGAGGCTGCTATAAAACATGAATTAGGCACGGAAAACATTTATTAGACATCTGTGCAATGACACACAGCCCGAATTAGAGACTGGTGGCAGGCAGGAGAGGGGCTGCAGGTGGGCTCCCCTGCACCTCTGTGTTTCTGCCCCCTCAAATCCGTGGGTTTGCTGGGAAGGGGGGCTCCAAAAGGCTCTGCACAGCAGGAGCCTTGGGGTTGCCTCAACAAATGGCACGTGACAGAGTAAATAAAAACCTCTCCAGGTGTTTTTGTCTGGCTCGTTCCTCCAATTCCCAGCCTTCAGGGGTGAGCTTTTCAGTCACCCCAAGGATACCAGTCTGTGCTTTAATAAGAAATGGAAAAACAGCCAGAGATTTTCCTTCAGATTTCCCTTGTGGACTTAATTCCTTCGCTCCACACAACTCACAAATTCATTCTTTTCTTTTTTTCCCCCCCCAAAATGTGCTGCCGTTTGTTTGGTTTAAATACTGCAACTTCTTGGATTGCCTCAACCCCGTCACACACACCTTCTTCCTTCCTGTTGCAGTCTCAAGCTGCTGTGGGTGCCCAGAACGACATCCCCTTGAAACAGGAAGAGTTTGAAATCACTGAAACAACAGGTCTGTGACCGAGAGAACTGGGTGAGAAAGGGGGGTGGTGTGGGAGTTTGAAGCTTAAATCCTCCACACTGCCAGGTGACAGTGTATAGGACAGTGGCAGGGCTACAGGGCTCTGGAGCCACCACTGGCAGCAGGATTTTGGAGGTCCCATTCCAGCTCAGTGAGCTGGAGGAAGGAGGGTTTATCTCACCAGCCTGTCACGTGCAAGAGGAGGAAGTTCAATGCCCGACTCGCTGCCTTTCCCACCCTGGAAGGGACCCAGCAGGGCTGTTTTGATCATGCCTTTGTGCTTTTTTTGGGGCTGTTTTGTTCGTGCTCTCCCATCTGTTGACCCTGTGCTTGTTCTCTCTCTCTGTCTCTCTCTCCAGTGTCTCACAGGGAAGGCAAGTTCCGTTTCGAACTGTCCAAGCTGACGATCGTAGCAAAAACACGCCGTGACGAGCTGTGACCCCCGAGGCCAGTCCTGGCCCAGGGTGTTTTTGGCCAGAAGAACGTGGCAGGACAAGAGGATTCCTGGTTTAATTGCAGGGGGGTGGGGGGTGTTTATTTTTCCTTTCTGGGATGGCCAAACTTTTCTGTTTTCCATGCTGAAGCGTGCTGGGGTCCAAACACAAGTGAGGCTTTGGAGGTGTGAGGACGCGTTTCGTTCTGTCTCGTGTCACAGTGACAGCGTGCTCTGCAGCTGGAAACCTCCTGGGAGATTCCTGATCCACAGGCAGCCATTCTGGGTCCTCTTTCTGCTTGGCTGATCTGCTGAATATGGCACGGGGTGGGGGCTCCTTATCTCCCTTGCTGGGAAGAGCAGGAAGATAAGTGGCTGGATTTAAGCAGGGTTCGCTGAAGGGAAGTTGTTAACTCTGTAGTCTCTGGAGAGGAGATGGGATTTCTCCCTCCACCAGCGTGGCAGGAGGAAATAATTAATTTAGGATAGAGTTGGCCCAAGCTCTCTGACTCCTTATTGAGAGATCATCCCTGGGGTGGATGGCCTGGACCTGCCAGAGCTGGGTTGGGATGATCTGGAGGGGGGGAAGGCAGAGCAGCTTATTCTGACACAACCAGGAACCCATCCAAGCAACACTTCCATGTCTCAGCACAACCACAGGACTGTTTTATACCTACCAGAAAAGAGATTTTTTTTTCTTACCTAGAGTAATACCAGGGAATGTGCAATTCCTTTCCTGTGTAAATACAGCACAAATAAAGCAACGAAGCATCGTGCCCTGTCGCTCCTGCCCTTCCCAGCTGGATGGACCCTCGGGGTTTGCTTGGCCAGGAGGAGCCCACGGGAATTTTGGGGGCTGCAGAGGGTTTATGGGGGTTCTGCCCAGCTAAAAAGAGCCCCAGCACATGACACAAGGCTGCAGTTGTCAGTTTGCACTGTCACCTTTGATCTCTTGTTGGTTGTGATCACTGGTAGGTGCTTTGCCTGTTTTTGGGGCAGTTCCCACCTCTGCTCTGAGCTGCATTTGCAGGTCTCTGACCCTTCTGCTGTTTAAACCAGTCACTGGGAGGGAACCAGAGCAAAGGGACTCATTTCCCAGGATTGGGGTGGGAAACCCAGGCTGTAAGATGGCTCTTCTGGCAGAGAGTCAGCTCTCCAGGGCTTCCCTGGGACAAAAAGGGAAGAATTTGGGGGTGAGGTGGGTGTTTGCTGTGGGGAAGAAGGCTCAGCTTAGACACCTGGATGTCAAGAGAAGCTGCTGCCAGGAGTTTGGGGGGGTAAGTGTGGGCCTGGGCTGTAGGAAATCGTGGGGACAAAGGGAACAACCACGAGTGGGGCTCATCTGAGCGTGGCTCATGTCACCAAGGAGCATCTTGCAGCTGGCGCCGAAACGCGCCCCGAGAAGAGAAGAGCGAGGCATTTCTGGCTGCTATCGCGTCCCTCAGCCCCACCTCACCACATCTGCCCGTGATTTCCAGTCTGGCTCCTCTCCAGCACACACCTGACAGCTGCCACCAGCCCAGGGGGGCACGGGAATTGTTCCCAGAGGCCACTTCCCCTGGTACCAACACCCAGGTCGGGTCCTGGCCGCGTCCTCAGCACCCCCCCGTGAATGCGCTTTACCCCCACCCTGAGCTGTGTCACGTATTTATCTGTGACTGCTGGAGCCAGGGCTGTGAAATGACAGAGATAGGGGCTTGATTCCTTTCTGTTTAATCTTTTCAGGCTGAAAGTTATCAGTGCCTCGAGCCAGCAGTGTGTGTGGAGGGAGTGGGAGCCGCGGAGCCGCTCCGTGCCCACGAGCTCCGGCAGCCACCCCGTGCCTGGACACATCCCACGGAACAGCAGGCACAAGGAGGTCGTGGAGATAAGGCCAGCTGGGACTGTGTGGTGCCCTGGGTGCTAAAAGGGCAATTTTCAGTGTTCAGAGCAGAGATGATCATGCTGGGAGCGGCGGCAGCTCCGAGAGTTCCAACGCGCCTGGATCCGACTCTGCGGAGTCACCCACGGCCTCCTGCTGTCAGGGTTGTGCTTTTTGGCTCCTGCTGAGCAGCCAGGGGACGTGGGGATGCAGAGGAGCACGTCTGGGTGTCTGCTGGGAGCAGGATTGCACAGGATCTCTGAATGGTTTGGGTTGGAGTGGCCTTAAAACTCCCCCAGTGCCACCCCCTGCCACGGGCAGGGACACCTTCCACTATCCCAGGCTGCTCCAACCTGGCCTTGGACACTTCCAGGGATGGGACAGCCACAGCTTCTCTGGGCAACCTCTGCCAGGGCCTCCCCACCCTCACAGGGAGTAGTTCCTTCCCAATATCCCATCTATCCCTGCCCTCTGGCAGTGGGAAGCCATTCTCTGTGTCCTGTCCCTCTGTCTCTTGTCCCAAGTCCCTCTCCAGCTCTCCTGGAGCTCCTTTAGGCCCTGCAAGGGGCTCTAAGGTCTCCCTGGATCCTTCTCCACGTTGAACAACCCCAGTTCTCTGCTTCCCCCAGGATCCCAGACCTTTGCTGCTGGTTTAACACCCTGTTTATTCCACTGGTTCAGCTCTGGCCATGCTGTGCCACAGAGCAGGGACAGCCCAGCCAGCAGCGATGCCAGGGGACCAGGGAGTACAACCCCCAGGCCACAGAGAGCCATCACCATCTAAAGGACAAACCCAACCGTCCCCAGGGCTCATTTTCCTGCTGTCACCCACCCCTGGAACAACCAGGAGCTCCCAGGCCAAGCGGGTGAGTTTATTTAAATAACTCATCAGGGCTACAGAGTTTGCTAAAAAAGAACCACCATCACTCAGACAACGTGGAAAATGGATTAAATCCCATGGAGAGCTTTGGAGAACCACCTCCTGCTCTCAGAGACTTGTCTTTGAGGAGAGCAAAGCCCACACCTTCCCATCCCGGGCAGCAAAACTCTGGACCGTGATTTGCTCCCGTGGTGGTTACGGAGCTGCTGAAAGAAAACCACGGAGCTCCACAACCCTCCAGGGACAGGGATCTCACAACCAGCAACGTCCCACCTGCTCAGACACGCCTTTCAGAGGGGTTACACACACACACCACCAGGCTTTGCTTTGGTTTTCCCCCCCCCACAGAGGGTTCTGACGGAGTTCAAGGCTGAGAGTCCTCGGACTCTGAGCTAAGGACACTTGGTGAGCAGAGGAAATCAAACTGTACAGCAGGAGCCCAAAACCCCAGGATCCCCTGGAGAGGACTCAGCCCAGCGCAGGGAGGGCTTTGCAGCCCCTGGGCAAGGGGTGGGCAAAGTCAAGATGTTCAGCCTTCCGTAGAAACGAGGGGAAAACGAGGAGCCTGGCGACGCTCAGAGCGGCCACACAGCCCGAGCGCAGCCACCCAGGAGGCAGAGCCCCGCTGACCAGGGGCCTTCAGATGTTGTCCTCCTCCAGCATCTTGTTGACCCCCTCGCAGATCCTCTTCAGGTGGGTGCGGTAGGGCTCGGCGGGCCCGTAGAGCGCCGACAGGAACTCGTAGTCCGCAAAGTGGTTGAAGACGTGGTTGATGCGGGAGTGGGACTTGGCCGTCAGGTGCCCGTTGACGGCCTGGTGCAGCAGGTCCCGGCACTCCAGCAGCACCCCCGACATGACCCTGCGGTCGAAGGTGAAGTCTATCTGGTGGAAGCTGACGGCCGTCATGGCCAAGGTGTGAACCTTCTTGCGGAACCGCTCCATCACCAGCAGCTCCTCGGGGCTGAACTGCCCGTTGCGGTACAGCACGCCCAGCTTCATCACGATCTTGATGAGGTTCTTGATGATCTTCTGGGCCTCCTTGCGGTTGTGGGTGTACTCCTTGGTGGCCCGGTACAGCTCGTCCAGGATCTCGCTGCTGGTGTCGTCGATGAAGACGTTGGCGATGGTTTTCGTGGCCATCTTGCTCAGGAGCTTCTTCTGGGCCTGCAGGGCCAGGTTCTTGGTGCTGAAGGTGTCCATCTCTGCGAGGGCAAGAGGCACACACGGGTCAGACCGTGCCCTGTGTCCGTCCCCATCTCACCTGCAAGCTGGGCTACCGCGAGGTGTCCCTGCCCGCGGCAGGGGGTGGAACAGGCCTGAGCTTTAAGGTCCCTTCCAACCCAAACCATTCCGTGCTTCTATCATTCCTCACCTTCCCACGCAGCCTTTTGGCAGGAGAAAAAAGCACCTCCAGCCAACAGCCAGACCGAGGCAGCTGCTGGGTGCCAGGGCAGGAGAGAGCTGAGCCCACACCCCGGGTTTGGATGGTGGGATGAGTTGTGGGGAGTTCCCACCTTCCTCCTCCCAAAGCCTGCGGAGAACCTACAGCGAGCGAGGGGTCCCTACCTGAGCACCGCCCGTGACCCTCCATCCCAGTCTCCCTCCTGACCCGGCGCCGCCTCGCTCCCGGGGCAGGAAGGGCTCTTGCCCCATCCCTTCAACATTTTCCCTTCCTTAAACCCTGACTCATTTCCTGCGGGGTGAGCCGGGGACGGCCCAGGTGACAGCTGAGTCACCCCCCGCGGCCTCGTGCCGCATCCACCCGCGGCGCTCGGCGAGGCGGGAGCGGCACGGCCGGTTTGCGGCACCCGCTGCTTCGCGTGGGAGCCCCTTTTCCCTGATCCACCCGCACGAGCTCGGACTTGTTCTGCCGCTGCCGCCTCGGCTCCCTCCGGCGCCAGCACGGGCGTCGCGCGGAGGTGAATAATTCAGCGAGACACGGCCCTCACCTCCAGCCCGGCTCCCGCGTCCCGGCGGGACCAAATCCATCACCTCGGGCACAGCGCGGCTTTCAGAACCGCCGCGGTGATGGAATGAAACGCTGCCGACCCTGGAGATGCGCCTTGGCCCGGGGAAACCGCAGAGCTACAAATCACGGCGAGGCGAGAACAGCGGGAAAACAACCGGCTCCGGAGCCAGGATGGATGGGCAGAGCCGGGGCTGCTTATGCAAGAGGCTGCACATGGCACGGAGAGCCTGGCAGGGCGGGAAGGGATGGGCTCAGGCTATAAATACATCCCCTGGGAGGGGAGAGGAGATATTTCAGCTAAAAGATGCTGCCGGTGTGAGGATGGAGGGGGATAAAATGGCTGTGGAGAGCAAGTCGGTTTAGGTTGGATATTAAATCCTTCCCTGGGAGGGGGGGGAGGCCCTGGCACAGGTTGCCCAGAGAAGCTGTGGCTGCCCCATCCCTGGAAGTGTCCAAGGCCAGGTTGGAGCAACCTGGGATAGTAAGAGGTGTCCCTGCCCATGGCAGGGGGTGGAACGGGATGAGCTTTAAGGTCCTTCCAACCCAAACCATCCTGGGATTCTAGTGCAGAACTGAGCCTGTCCCCCCCACAGGAAGCTCTGTGTCCCCCCAGGCCAAGCTGCCACCCAGTCCCAGACCCCTCTGGGGATCCCCAGCCCTGCTCCTACCACTCTGGAGCACATGCCTGGCTCTCAGGAGCAAATCCCAGCTCCCTGTGGAGCCAAGGCTCACCCAGCCAGTTGTGCAAGGACAACAGTGCTGAGCCCCAAATCCCTGAGCATCTTCCAGCCTCCATCTCCCTGAACCCAAGGGCAGACAAGGCTCTGTGAGGACGTGAATTACGGGAGCAGTGACGGAGCCGCCACTGTTATTTACGACCCTTGGGGAAAACACAGAGCTCTGGAAGCGCTTCCTTCAAGGGGAAATCACTGACTTGTGCCAGCGTGGGCTTCGAGCTGAGGCTGCTGCACCGGACAGGACAAAAATGACAACGCAGAGGTCGTGTGACAGCAGCTCTGGGCCCGTTCAATGCCAAGGCTGCATCCAGGAGGTGCCACTGGAGCCGAGCCTGGAGGGACAGGCAGGGTGGGAAGAGCCAGCGTGGCTCCATCTTCTCTCCCTCGGCTCTAAGGGGATCTCCTTCGGCATCCTCTCCAGAAGGAGCAGGGCTTTGCCACCCTGAAGTCCCCTCCCTTGTGGCTGTGGGGTGCCCTGGGCTCCCCGCTGGGATAGGATTTATCCTACCTGGATAAACAGGAATTCCCACACCGGGCAACCGCAGCCATAAAGCAAGTGCAAACCCCACCTCCGGAGCCCATAAAAAATAGGAAGTGCCATCTCGTGGGAGCTGCCCACAGCTCCCAGATGCCAGCTGGAATAACGGATCAGCCCCGTGCTCCCTGCAGCAAACAACACCCGGCCGCCTACAGCCCTCTCCTGCTGGGAACCGGGGCAAGGAGCGTCGCTCTGGGGGGAAACTGAGGCACGGAGGGGTCTCTGGGGACCCCAAAAGTGGGAGGGGCGCCCCAAAAACGCAACCAGCTCCCGTGAGCTGTTTCTCAAGGTCGCTCCCTGCCCACCCCAAGCAAACCCGAGCTCACCTCCCGCTCAGCACCGGGACGGTTCACAGGGCACCCTCTGCACCTCACTGGGACCTGCTGACTCAGCACCAACGGGGAGGTTTCACCGGAACGAGCCTCTTTCCTGCCGGGAAGGGCCCCACGACCCCATTGTTCACCGAGGGGCTGCTGTCGGCGCGCGGAAGAGGCAAGTCTTGCCCCGAGGAGCAAAACACGAGCCTGAAATAACCCACTTCGCACTTCGCTTCCTTCCTGTTGCTGAAGTTTCCAACCCGGCTTGGGGCTCGTGTTCCCCCCCCCCCAACACCTCCTTCTTCTTTTTAATGAAAACGCCCTCAAAACAAGCTTCTTCTTCCGAAAAGGAGCAGCCAGGCGGGTGTTGCTGTCACCGAGTCCCTCCCAGCTCCGGAAGAGCGCGGCGGGGCTGCGGTGCCAAACGGCGGCTTCGGGGACTCACGGCCCTTTTTGGGGGGGGGGGGTTCCACCCATTTTGGAGGTTTGGTTTCCCACACCATTTTGGGCACAAGCACAACTAAAGCTCGAGGGGAACATGAGACCCCGTCATCCTGCTGGCAGTGGTGCCACCAGCACACGCCATGGCAGAGCTGCCAAATGAGCAGCAGCTGGAGCTCCTTTGTGGAAAGGGGCCAAATCCAGCAGTGACACAGTCCCAGTTATCATTTCTACCTGTCCCAAAGGTCCTTCACCCTGACTGTCCCCATCACCTGGTTCCCACCAGCGGCACCCCCCCCAAATTCCCCCAGTTCCCTTGGCAGCGGGTGAATATTTCATGCAGGAAAGGCAAAGCGCTTCAATAATTTATGGAGCAGCGCAGAGGGGGAGGCTCTGCAAAGCTCCAGCTCAGAGCAGAGGCACCTCTGCCTCCTCCTCCTTTTGCTCCTCCCCAGGGCCATAGGAACTCAGAGTGTCTTGCTACAAGTTCCCTCCAACGCGGAAACATCGTTTCCCGACCAGGATAAACATTTAATAGTGGAAATGTCCCTGGTTCTCCCTCCATCCCACAGGCTGTTTCCTCCCACCCATTGGGAAAACACCTCTGGCTCTGCAGCCTCAGCATTCCCATTCCCCCCGAATCCTTGGCTAAGTGCCAAGGGAGTGGATGGGATCCTGCTCCATCCCCTGGCATCGCTTTCCACCCACTCCAACCCTTATTAATTAATTAAACGCCGCCGTGCTGGATTACAGGGTCGGAGCTCCGGGAGGTAACCGGAGAGCCCCACCAACCTGTCCCCCACCACCCGTGACCCCTCCAGCTCCCACAGCCCAATTTTACCAGCGCTGGGAGAGCAGAGGAGGAGGAGGAGGAGGGAGAGAGGAGGAGGCAACACGTGCACGTTGCCATGGGCGCAGAGAGCAGCCGGAGCCGCGGGGCTGACACAGGGATCGGGCGCGTGTGTGCCCAGCGGGGCGAGGCCGGGGAGGAAGCCACTGAGTAAACACCTCTCCCGAGGTAAAACTCGGCTCTTGGCAAGGCCGGGATGAACCCGTGGCCGGAGCGAGGACCAGGAACGCCGCGGGGCATCGGCACGGCACTTGCACCAAGCATGGCACGATCCCATCCCTGTCCTGCCCCGACACCTCTGGCACCGGGAGCTGAGCTCCTCTGTCCCAAAATCTCCTTCCCGCAGGTGGCCAGCATCCCAAAATCTCCTTCCCGCACAGATGCACCTCTGGGAAGGAGGAGAAGCTCTTTTTTTTGGTTTTGCCTGGGAATGCTGATCCGCCCCGGCAGCTCCAACGTGTCTGTGCAAGGAGCCGGGCGGCCGATCCGAGGGGGCTCCGGCGATGCCAACCCCGGGCGTGGGTGGTGGTGAATCCAGCCGGCGCTTCCCGTGGGAATGGGATCCCGGCACGTGGGAAGGGGGGTGATCCTGGGGGATTTGAGGATCTGGTGGCGTATCAAGGAATTCTCCCTGGGATTACTGTGCCCCAGGGGGAGGCAGCTGCGGTATGCGGAGGAGGAAGAGGAGGAGGAAGAGGAGGAGGAGGTTGAGGAGGAATGGGGCTTATTTCATGGAAAGAATGGGGAGGAAGAGGATGAGGAAGGGGGTTTATTTCATGGAGAGAAGGAAGAACAAGAGAAGGAGGAAGGAGGGGGTTATTTTACAGAGAGAAGGAGAAGGAAGGGGGGTTATTTTGAAGCATCTGTCTCGCCTTCCATTTCCTCCTTTTCTTTCTCCAGCTGCCATCAAGCTGCTCTCTCTGGCAGCAACTTCCTTTCTCCTTCGCTCAGAGCAGACGGAGACTTATGGGGAAGTAGAAAACAGAGGGTGGGAGAGGGGAAACTGAGGCCAAACCACCATCCTTCCGTCTGTCCTGCCCGCGGTGGGGGCCAGGGGGCATCACATGCTTCCTATCTCGGGATCAGGAGGACAAAGTCGCTCCGGGAGGGGAGAAAACTCCACGGGACAATCAGGACCCGGTGCTGGGCTTGGGGTCAGCACAGAATGTTTATGGTCCAGATCCTTCCCTGCTCCAGAGGAAGGTGGGTCAGAGTTGGGAAGTTTTTCACCAAACTCTTGCTCCGGGTGGGATCCTGACCTCTCCGAAGGGATTAGTCTCTCCGGGAATGGAGGAATTTCATCCTCTGGAGCGCAGGGAGGGGAGGAGGACTGGCAATGCCCGAAGCCAAGTGCTGCCATGGGGCACCCGGCCCTGCCCTCGCACGTGGGTCTGTGATGGCCCCGTGACAGGGGCTCTGGTGCCTTCTCCCGTTAACCAGCACCCACGGGCCCCGAGGGTGTTTCCAGCCCCCTCGGATTGCCGCTGGATTTGGGGGGAAATAGCCCTTTCCTCGTGTTTTATCCACCCGGGGAAATCGAGGCACGGCCTGGGGCTGCCGGGAACGGCCCCGGGCTCTGCCCACCCCTCCTGGGCAGCTCTCGCCCCTCGGGGCTTCCCAAACCCTCCTTTCCCCCCCGGGGCTCCCCAGGGGCTAGGTGGGGACGTCGGTGACACCGGGGAGGGGGGACACACAGAAATGATTCCCGGGATTCTCCCCCTTGCCCGTCCCGCAGCACGAAAACGGGCCGGTACCGGGCGCCGTCGCCCCCACGGACCGGGGGAAACGGGGATACCGGGGGGTCTGGAGGGAACCGGGAGACACCGGGAGAGGTGCCGGGGAAGAGAATCTGATCTCGGTGGGCGGCAGAGCCCGGCCGGCCCTTACCTGCCTGCTCGGGGAGCGCGGCGCCGGGACCGGGACCGGGACCGGGACCGGGACCGGGAGCGGGGCTGCTCCGGTGCCCCCGGCGGGCCGGGCTGGGGGTCCCTCTTCCCTCGGCGCCTCTCCCTGCCCGGCGGGGCCTCGCAGCCTGTACCGGTGACCGCTCCTCGATCCGATCCCAGTGCCCGCAGCTGCTGCCCGGTCCTCGGTGGAGGCGCCGGTGCCCTGTGTCGATGCCCGGTGCCGGTTCCCGCTGCCAGCTCCCGGTGGCGACTCCCGGTGCTTGTCGCCGGTTCTCGGATCCCGATGCCGGTGCCGGTTCCCGGTCCCTATTCCCGGTTCCCGGCCACTATTCCCGGTTCCCGGGCCCTCCCGCCCGCGGTCGCTCCCACGTCCCGCGCGGTCCCGGGAGCGGCGGGGGCGGGGGGGGGCGGGGGGCGTGTCCCGTGGGCGGTGCCAGCCAATGGCGGCGCGGGGCTTGCTACGAAGCAGCCAATGGGAGCGCGCGGACCGCGGTGTGGGCGGGGCCGGGGCGGGCGCGCCCCCGCGGGTCCCGCGCGTGGGACGGTCCCGTTAGAGCGGGGCGGGGGAACGCGGGGCGAGGGCGGCACCTGGGGGGCTTGACACGTTCCCACCTCGCCTGGGGGGTCCACGAGGGGATGTAACAGCCCTGGGGAGGAGGTGGGGCTGTCCCTCTGCCGGCCGAGCGCTGTGTGCGCAAGAGGGTTTAGCCGGGGAGGTCGTGGCTCTCAGCTCATCCCGGGGCCACGGTCCCACGGAGCCGTGCCCAGCTTTGCACCCCCATTGCGAGCTCCCTTCCTCCTCCTCCTCCTCCTCCTCCTGGCTCGGTGGGCAGGAGCCACACCATCCTAATACCCAAAGGTGGCATTAAACAGATTAAAGGTGGGATTTAGTGTGGATTAAAGTCTGGATTAATGGGAGCCTTGACTTGAATCTTGGTCACACGCAGCGCCTGGGAAGCGAACCCCAGATCCTCACCAGCCCCCTCCATCTGCCTCCCACCCCACCCCGCAGCAGTGCCCAACACCCTTGGGGCATCACCCCCACTTCCACTATCCTCAAGGATTTGCTCCCGACCCCACCTTGTGCCAGAACAGGCAGAACAGCTGTTGTAGCTCTCCTGAACAGTTGTGCCATCAACCTGCCCGGAACAAATCACCCTCCGGGCTCGTTCCGCCCGGCCCTTGGCAGAGGTGTGAAAACAGCCATTACCCAGGAATGGTGTGGAATGGGCTGGTGAGCGCGGAGAGGCGCTGATGGATCCAGCGGAGGTGATGAATAGAGCTCGAGAAGCGCTGGCAAAACATGGTGGGTTCCTGTTGGCAGGGCTGGTCCCTGTCACTGCCTGGTCCTGTGTCTCCATCACTGCCTGGTCCTGTGTCCCCATCACAGCCTGGTCCTGTGTCTCCATCACTGCCTGGTCCTGTGTCCCCCTGCTGTTCTGTCCTGTGTCAGCATCACTTCCCCATCCCACCCCCCCATTACTGTCCAATCCCATCTCCCCATTCCTGCCCCATCCACGTCCCCGTTCTTCCCATGTCCCAATCCCAATTCCCATATCTGGGATAATCTCAGGGATATTCCCACGCCTCACACTGCTCTGCACCTCACTCCAGCCCCGGAGAGGGAACCCAAACCCCCCTGGGGTCACACTGAGGGGAGCCCCTTCCCCCAGATCCGTGGATGCTGCCCACATGGATTAACAGGCGCTGCGGATTGTCAGGGTTGGGAGCTGGCGCTGCATGAAAACGGGGAATAAAAAAGGGAAGAAGCAGGATCTGGGCCAGCTCCAAGCGGCCTCTCCCCCCCATCCCTCCTCTCCTTTCAGGGAAATCAAATGGGGCTTTGCAGCAGCTCCTCTCCTGCCCACCGAGCATCGCCCGTCCCCAGGGAGGCTCATGGGTCATCCCATTCCCTGTCCCACAGTACATTCCACCTGGATACCCCTCACACCACCAGTAACTCCAGTCATGGCTGCTCCCCACTGGCCAGGGAAGTTTCCCTCGGCGAGGGAAACAGGATCTGCTGTCCGCCGGGTCTCAGAGGGGTGCTGGGAAGGGCATGGAGAAACTCTCTCTCCTTCTCCTCGTCCCCAGCGTCATTTTGTCACGCCACTTCAAGGACCGTCTCCAGCAGGATGGAGAGCAGGTTGCTGCTGGCACATCCCAGCTCCAAGAGGACCAGGGAGTACCCCAGCACCCTGCTTGGCTGTGCAGGGGGACGGGATTGGGACACGATGTCCCCTGCGCCCACCTGTCCCCATGGGGATGGCACATGCCAGACCCCAGCAGCTCCTGGGGCAGGGGATGGCATTGCTGCCCATAAAGCCACCATTGTCACCGAGGCACGTGTGGGGTGGGGAAACACCCCATCAGGGGGCGGTGAATCCCTCAAGCCCTCCCCTCTCCAGCATTTTGCATTCCCACCGCTCCCTTCCCTCTCCGCACAGCTGTGCCCGGCCACAATGGCCCCTTCTTGCCGCGTCACCGGCGCCGGCTGCGCTCCCTCGGCCCCTTCCCCAGCCCCGAGCCACCCCGCTGGCAGCCAAGGCGGAAAAATTCATCCCAAGGAAGAAAAAAATCCATCCTGGCAGGCACCAGCTCCGGGGGAGGAGAACCGCCAGCGGGGTCAGCTCTCCTGACCGGTTATCCCAGCGATGCTCCGGGATTTTTAGCTGGCTGTGGATAGAAGGAAAGGCCAGGGGTGGAGGTGTTATTTAGGGGTGCTGGCAGCACACAAAGGGTGGCTGGTGAGGCCATGGGATTGCCCTAAAGCCGTGGGGACAGGCAGTGGTTGTGGCACGGCCACCCAGCTCTTGAATCCCAGGATTGCATCCCTGACCAGCTTCATCAAGGAGGAGCAAAAAATCAGGCAGAGCTGGGCACTGGCACCAGAATCCTGCTGGCATCCAGGAGGGATCAGAGTCACCAGTGCAGGCAGGACCCAGGGTGATAATGGGGAACAGATAATTCAAGGTGCCCCAGGGATTTGCTGCTCCTCAGGCTCCCAGACCCCGGGAAGCCTGAGCTGCACCCCAACATCACCTTGACACCGCTGGGCACCAGCTCAGAGATTTAACCTCTTTGCTCCTGGTCCTCCCTCAGGGCAGAGGGGTTTCATGGGTCCCCAAGGCCACATGCCTGAGCAGAGCAGTCCCCTGACACCCTCCTGGGCACCCCCACGGCACATCTGGCCCTGTGCCACAGCTGGAGCGGTCGCCTTCTGCCTCTGTTTGTTCACAGCGAACGCCGAGGCTCGTGAGTTAATTAAAGCTCGATCGAAACTGTTGTCAGGCAGTGCCGCTCCTAGAGAGGCTGCGAGCTCTCCCATCCCCCGGGAGGGGATGGAGGAGGATGCTCAGGATGCTCCGGGGGAGAGGAACAGCCCGGGAAAGGAGTTGCTGTGATTACCCTCCCCGGCAGGAGGCAAAACTCCAACCCCGGCTTGGTGACACCGCTTTGGGTGTCATGTCACTGCCTGAGGGCGACTCACTTTACCCAGCTCTCAGCTGAGCCCTGGCTGCCTAATTTGGGGCTGGGGGCTGCTGGGGGCGGGGGAGGGGGGCCCTGCCAAGGCCGAGCCGAACGCAGGGCCCCGGGCGCGCTCCGGCCGGGACAAAAGAGAATGTAGGTTAAGCACAAAGTGCTGCGGAGCCGGCTCGGCAGCACCGAGGCGGGGGGGGGGCGGCTGGGGCAGGAGCCCACCACTGCAATTAGCTAATTGCTCCGTGTTGCCTCGCAGGGGACGAGGGGGATGCTGGTCCCGCTGCACTCTCTGTCTGAGAACGCTGCCCCCGGGGGCACCGCGGCCTCTGCCTGCCCCCCCTGTGCTCTGCATGGGGCTGGAGGAGGGGGAGCCCCCAAACCTGCTGTCCCCAGCCCGGCTGGATGGGGTGTCCTGATGTCCCCATCTCTGGGGACAGTGGGGGTGATGTTCTCTTAGCACCGGGAGTGAATCTGGCTTTCCCCCTACATTTTGGTGGTGCCCTGCCTTACCCCAGAGATCCCTCGTGGCCAAATTCTGCCCAAGTCACTGAGTGGGAACCAGAAATGTCCCACTCAGATGGTGCCCGAGGAGAGTGTGGGAGCTTGTGACATCACCAGGAGCCTGAGTGACAAATGGCATCACCATTGTGTCACCTTGTGGGGCAGAGGAACCCCTGAGCTGTTGGGTGGGGGCAGCGAGGATGGGGTGGGCAGAAAGGATGCTGCTGACATCATCAGGCTGATCCATGACATCAGCTAGTGGCAATGAGGAGGGGACAGAGAAAGGGGTCTGGGCAGGGCCTCTGGGGGTGAGGAGGAGGAGGAGGATGGTCCCATAGAGCGATGTTCCCAGCTCATGGCTGCAGAGCCTGCCCTTGTGCTGGTGACATATTGACTGACAATTCTTAATCAAGTGGATTATTAATTAGCAGCAGAGCTGGCTGGTTAATCCTGGGCCTGGCTGGGAGCTGGTGGTTTGTGCTGACAGAGCCTGGGATCGTGACACTGTCAGTCACGTGCCACCATCCTGGGACCTGGATGTGCCAGGACCCCCACCTCAGTCCTCTCACATGTGTCCCTGACCCCACTGTCCCCAGATCAGCCTGGGGGTCCCAGCGGGACCTGTGGGCTCAGGGACAGGTGGAGTGGGCTGGGGACCAGCTCCCCCATCCCCACCTGATCCCACTCCAGAGCCATTCCCCCCGCAGCTGCCGCCTTCCCCAGATCCATCCCGCATTTCCCTGCCTTGTCTCAGCCATCTGCCGAGGCCCCCGCGGGCAGGGGGGCTGTGCAGGTTTGCTCCCCAAATCCCTACCCCTGTGCCAGTCCCAAATCTGGGCTCGCAGCGTTTTGCTCACCGTTTTGGTGCAGACGATTTAATTTCGGTCCTAATCCCTCCCAGCGCCGGGCTCGGCTCCCCGCGCGGCTGTCGGCGGCGATTTCCCAGCCCTAATTAAAGCTCGGAGCGTGTGGCGGCGGCTCCCTGGGGATGCTTCCCTTGCTTCCCAGTTTCCCGTCAAGATCAAGGGGATAAACCAATGTTACCGGCAAAGTTAATGCCGGAGGCAGCTGAGGGAAGCGGTGACAAGCCCTGAGCTGGATCCGGAGGCGAATCCCACCTTGGAAGGCTGCCTCGGGGACCTGAGGATGGAGGGAGGGCTCCGGGTAGGGGGTGAGATGAGCTGTGCAGGTCTCAGGCCAGCCTTGAGACCCATCTGTGGCAGCTTTTTGTGGCCTCAGTGGGCCTGTGGCATTACCAGATAGCCCAAGTGTCCCCAGGTCTGGCAGCAGGGGCAGGTTTTTTGGGGTGCCAAAGCCATCCATCAGCTACCATTCCCGTCCCAGTCCCCACCTTCACACCCCCTGGCCCAGAGTATCCAACTGACCCCCAGAGAGGGACACCCGGGCTGGCACCAAGCCCAGAGAGCCGGGAGAGCCGGGAGAGCGGAGCTGCCTCCCTCCTTCCAGGCACCTGCCAGGCAGCCAAACCCCGGACATCTGTGCCTGCTCCCAGCTGCCAGCCAGCTGCACTGGGCACCCAAAAACCCACCCAGAGCCCCGCAGGGTGGTTTCTCAGGCCTGGCAGGGGGATGGCTGCTGCAGGCAGGGATGCTCCGGCTGCCTGGCACGGCTGCTGCCTGCTTAATTGCGCTGAAAGCACAACAGATGGCAGAAGGGCTTCAAGATGTTCTTTTCCAACATTTTGGGCTCGTTTGCTCACCTTCCTCCGAAGCAGCTCCAAGGAGGAAGGCTGGGAAGAGCCCTGAGCGCATGGGGAGGGATGATGACCCCGAGGACAAGTCCAGTGGTGCAGCTGGGGAATTAAAGGGAATTAAAACACTTGCTGGGCTCACACTGCTCCGCTTTCTTCCCGCTGTAATCCCTGGGCCTGCTGCCCTTCCTGCCCGCACCTCCAGCACCTGCCTGCTGCTCCCAGGGGACAAAAGCCCCTTTGCCATGTGCCCAGGGCAGCTGGTGGCAGCAGCTGGGTGCTGGGGGGTCATCTCCGTGCCATAGGGGGCTGGTAAGGGACCTTGTGGCTTCTTCCCAGAGATTCAGGTCCTGCCACGCTCCGGTCCCACCGTGTCTCTGGCTGTGCCAGGCTCCCCCCCTGTGGCACCAGGAGCAGCACCAGGGCCCAGCACACACCAGGCACCCTGAGGTGGTGTGTAATCTCCACCCTGAGCTGGGTGCTGTGTGTCTGTGCAAGGCTGGCACCCATCCAGGACCAATATCCCGCACCCAGCATGGATGTGCTGCACTGGCAGCAGTTACCAGCCCCAGCACCCACCCCTGTCCCCAGCACCCATCCCAGCCCCTCCACCTGCCCCCTCCCCCGCAGCTCTGGGGGCCGAGGTGTGTCACCAGGCGCCTGTGATGAATTATTTATGAGCCAGGTGACCTCATTCGTTCAGATTGATTTTCCTCCGTGTCACTCCAATTCCATCATGCTCCTGGAACCGGGCGGCACGTCAGGTACTGAGCCTCGGGGACAGGCGGGGGCACGAGCCAAAGGCCCTTTCTTTGCCAGCTCAAAAACCATTCATATTAATAATAATATTAATTTTATCACCCCCAGCTTCGGTGTCAGCGTCGTCATTATTAAAGGAAAGATTTAAAAATAAATAAATACATTATTATTATTATTTTATTATAGCTGTTACCTCTCTCCTGTTCCCCCCCCAGGACCCCACAGCACCCCAGGCTGTGCCCACCCTGCCTTGCCTGCAGACACACCCACATCTGCCAGCGGGTGGGTGGCCCAGGGCCACCAAGGGCCATGTTGTCACTTCTGCAGGGTGTCCCCAAGCAGAAGGGTGGCAGTGGCAGCCTGGGTGCTCTCCCACTGCCTTAAGGGTTACAAAAGCACCATTGGGTTAAAACTAGAGATATTTGGGGATTTTTGGGTATAATTAAGTTTAAATTAAGTTCTTCTCTGTGTTCAAACAGTTGCTTGAGTTTATTACAAATATATATTAAAGAAGTGATGTGTATTTGTACCCACACAGGTCTGCAGCTCCTGCAGCCCCTTCCCAGCCACTCACTGCCTGTCTGAGCGTTCCATGCCCCAGTTTCCCTCCTGGCTGGGCAGGAGGAGCAGCCCCTGGGCCCCTCCAGCCAAGCACCCAGCACTGGCTGATGGCAAATTATCCCCCAACAAACCCACCAACATCCCAAATCCCCCGCCCCAGCCGTGCCTGACGGCCCCCGGTGGATCAGCTGCCCGTCCCTGTGTCCCTATTGTCACCCAGCAATGGCAAGTGCCCAGTCCTGCTCCCCAGGAGCGCTGTTAGCCCAAATATTTGCTTCCCGTCTCCAGGGTGACGGGGTTGCCAGAGCTCACCCACATCCCTCCTTTGATCGTTTCCCTCTTGATCTTCAGCGCGCAGGATCCCCGTGTCACCCTCTCCCCCAGCCCTCCCCGGGGGGATGCAGGAGCTGGTGGCATCCACAGCATCCAACATGGGGATTCTGTGCTGGGGATGAAGGAGATGAGGGTTGGAGGGTGAAAACAGGACTGGGGGGTGATAGGGATGAAGAATGGAGGGTGAAGGAAAAGCTGGGGGTGATGGAAATAAAAGTGGGGGTTGAAGGAAGGGCTGTGGGTGACAGAGGTGAAGGATGGATGGAGATGGGAGCCAGGGGATGAAAAAAGGGTTGGGGTGATGGAGGTGAGGGGTGGGGGATGAAGGCAGGGCTGGGGATGATGGAGATGGGGGATAAGGGAGACATTTTCAGGGGGAAATGCTTGTGACCTCCCCTCACACAGAGCAGTTCAGTGTCCAAGGATGGGAGGGCAGACACTCACTGGTGGTTCCACACTCCCTCCAGCGTGCTGGGACAGCAGTACCTGGCTCAGCATCGTGGTAGAAGCTCTGGAGAGGATTCATCCAGCTTCTCCTGCTCCTTTCCCCCCCTTCCTACACATTCCTCCTGGAACAGGTTTTTCCCAGCCCGGGGAGCCAAGCAGAGCCACTGGCAGCTCTACCTTGTTTCTATCTTTCCCAAAACTCACCCAGGTCCAACACCGGCTCTTGAGGTTGGAGGCTGGAGCCGGGAAATTTCTCCCAGAATAGGGGGAATTTTGGAGCCAGATGGGATCAGCTCCAAAATCTCCGGGAATTTGGCGTTGGCAGGGGAGGGACTGACGGCACTGAGCGATTTCTAAGCAGCGTTTTTAAAAACACAAAGCGAAATCTTCGCCAGAAAATGTTATTTCAATCCCGCCGGCAACCGCCAAAGTCGTTTCGAGGCGACGCTTTGTGTTCGGAATGGGACCCAAATCTAAAGGAGCTGGGAATGGAGCTGCTGGGAAAGCTGCTGGGAGCTGGGATGCAGCCACAGGGAGGGGTGCTGGGGGTTTGGCAGCCCCTGGGGCAGGAGGGCTGTTATTGCATGGGACCAAGAGGGAGCAGAGGGGACATCAGAGGGGACTTCACTGCTTGGGATCCAGGAGGCACATGGCTGGAGGCCCATGAGGAATGTCACCTCGGGGCCAGGAGAGCCCTGGCAGCAAGATCAGGAGGGATATTATGCATGGAGCAGGAGGGGTCATCAGCAGGGGATGGGAAGGCCCAGGGGGGCATCACTGCTGGGGTCAGGAGGGACATGGCTGGGAATCCAGGAGGGACACGGCTGGGAATCCAGGAGGGACATGGCTGGGAATCCAGGAGGGACATCACCACAGGGCCAGGAGGGACCAGAAGAACCCGGAGGGAGCATTATGGACAAACCTTCAGGCCCGGGGGTGATGCTGTCACACAGAGCCAGCAGAAACACCATCAGAGGGCCAGAGGACACCAGGAGGGACATTGTCACCATGAGGACACCGCAGCCACCGGGAAGCGGCCACGCGGGGGGTGGAGGGGTGGGGATGGCCGGGAGAGACGGGCCCGCCCGCACTTTGCTGCATGACGGTGATTAAGTTGCTTCCCGTCGTTATGGTCCCTCGGGGAGGTGTTAACCAGCCGCTAATAAAGATGGATGGTTCTGAAGTGGCGTCTCCGGAGCCTTTTACATCCCTGGAATTTCGGGAAAAGCCGCCGAGGCCCCCCCACGGACAGAGCCGTGGCCCCCTCGTTCCGCCAACCCAGCGCGGGTGGGGCGAGATCTCCACCGAGGGGGTGATCGGGGAGGATTTTGGGGGAGCTCGGGGGGGATGCCGTGAGCCCGGAGCTGCCCTGGGCAAGAGAAGGGCGACCCGAAGGGCCGCGGGGGGCGGGAAAGCAACGGGAAGAGGAGAAATCCAGCAGCAACTGGCCATTAAAATTCATGAAAGCTGTTAAAAAGCAGAGCGCAGCGCGAGCTCCCGACTGCTGCTGACAAAGCCGGCGAGGGAGGCGGCGGTGCCAGCTCCGTGCAGCGGCAATTTGGGGGTTCAACCCCCACTTCCCAAGCCGGTTTCTGGCTTGGGACACCGTAACAAAGGGGCGCTTCCTTAGCACCCACCGCCTGCCGGGCAGAGGTGATGGATGGAGGCACCAAACCCGCGCCCCTTTCATCACAGGGGACCCCCAAACCCCCTCCGCTGCCTGGAGGGGGATTTGCATCTCAGAGCTCATTTATTTTCCTTTTTTCCCTTATATTTTTAGCCCCCCCCCATCTCACAACCCCCCTCCCTGCTGCCTGCGAACAAGCCCCGGCTCGTTTCCCTCGCCGTAATTAGCAACGTTTCTGCAGGCAAATGGCAGTCGGGAGTGGAGGTGGCATTTCCTTAATTAAAACAATTAATTAGGGTGGGGCGAGAGGGAAGATAAAAACATCTTCCCCATGGAAATGGCTCTTGGAGCAGCCGGTCCTCCACGGCGGTGCCAAGCATGTGGCTTCCTCGGGGCGGTGACAGCGTCACGCGTGTCCCTGTGGGTGCCCACCCTTGGGTGCTGCCCCGCTGCTGAGCACCCCGAGGTGCCTTTTGGACCCTCATCCCAGCTTGTTGGCCTGCAAGGACAGGCTGTTTGCCCCAAAACGTCGCTGTCACGGCGGTGCCAGGCCCCAGCCGGAGCATCCCGACCGTGCCGATCCGGCATCGCGCCGGCCCCGGTTCTCTGCCGGGGTATAAATATCCGTGTGTTACTTAGCGACTAATTGCACAGAGCGCAACAGCGGGGGGTGCCAGCCCCTAATGAAGATCTGGAATCAAAGCTGCTAATTACCCCTGTGCCGAGCTGCTGCATCGCTCCCGCTGGGCTCTGGCCTTGGCTCCCACCCGCATCCCTGCGGCACGCCCTGGCCCCAGAACCCCATGCCAAGGGGTTTTGGGGGGTAGGTGAGAGGCCAAATCCAAGGGTATTCCCATTTGGATGGTGGTTCTGAGGCAGGGGCCATCCAGCCACCCACACCCCTGGTCACATCCTTTTGGAGGAGCTGGCACAGCCATGCTGGTGTGGAGGAGCAAGGCCGGTGGAAGCTTCCGGCAACACCAACCCTGCCTTGGTGGTGTCGGTCCCCCTTGCTGAGCTCATCCAACCCCGGGATTGAACCGGGACCTTTGACTTTAACCCAAAAAGCTCCAGCACTCCCTGATCCCCAGCGGCTCCCCCCAGGCCAAGGCTCTGACATTCCCAGCACAGACATTCCCTGCTCGCAGCGCAGGAATAACCTCCCGCTGAACCACCATGTCCCCGTGGCACCCAGCGCGCACCCAGAGCTGGGGCCACCTTTCCCCAGAGCACGGAATTTCGGGTCCCTCTGGGCTCATCATCTTCCCGTGCTGCGGGGGGATTATTTTTTTCCTCGGCTCAGCGCACCACGTGGATGGTGGGAAGCAGGTCCCGGGTAAATATCTCCCGGCGGGTGCGTGCGGGGATGCTGCCTTCACAGGATTTACAGCTTCAAAGCCTCGGCCTCAAAGCCTGCAGATATCTTTTCATCATTTCAGCCGCGGTCTAATTACCCCGCTGGCCGCCGGCGCTGCCCGGCGCTCCCAGGTACAGCCTCTCTTAATAGCTGGGATTTATTATTTAAATGTCGTTTTTCAGCTCCTCGCTCCCATTCCGGCTCCGAGGGCCCCTGTGCCCCTCCCCGCCCTGCACCCCAAAACCTGGGGCACCCTGATCCGGCAGCACCCGGCGTTCCCGCTCTCCGCCTGCTCCGAGCCGTGACGAGTTATTAATTAACGGCGAGGTATCATTCCCTGCTTCGTCCTCGGTGTAATTAGATCGTGGGAATGCCGGGAAGCGCTGCTGCTGAACGCTCGCCGGAGGGGGCTGAAGGGAACCGGAGTCATCCCAACGCAACCAGAGCACTCCAGACGCCAAAATCGGGGGGAAGGGTGGGGGTGGAGGGGTGAGGATCTGCCCCAGCGAGGGACTCCTCGTGCCAGGCCGGCGGGTTTTGGCACAGAGCCCCGGCGCCGGTGATTTACGGCGGGCACGGACCCGCCGCGTGCCGTGATGGATGCGGGAGCAGCCCCGGCCGCGGCGCCTGCTAATTAGTCGCTTTGGATTGATGAGAAATTGCAGCTCCCGCTAACGATGGCAGCGGCTCACCCCGGCCGGGGGAGACGGCGGCGGTGCCGGGGTCGATGCCGGCGGTGCCGCTCCCCCGGCTCTCGGAGGGGGCTGCCCGTCCCCGCTGCCGGCACAGCCGCGAGGATAATTTATGGTTTCGTATCAGTGCCGCTGATCTTGGAGCTTTTCCAGCCTCCTCTTCCCTCTCCCCCCCCAACACTGCTTTTCCTCGAAAGCCGACTTGCCAGGATGGGATCCAGCTCCTCCTCCCCAGCGTCCCCGGCCTTGTCACCCCTCGAGGACCTGGATCCCCCCTGTGATGAGCTCGTGCGTGTGCTGAGCTGTGACAGGGCTCTGCAGGGCTCCAGCACCTCCTGAGCAGGTTCCTTCTCCCGTTTAAGGATCCTCCGGAGCTCCAGCCGCACGGGCAGGGCCGGATAACACCATTCCCACGGCCTGGAGGCCTCCTGGGGACGTGCACCCACCCGGGAGCCTGTGGGAGCGTGGGCACCCCAGCAGCCATTTGCACAGTGTGATTTTTAAGGTGCCAAATTGCCTCTTAGTGAATAAATTGCTCTGTGGGAGTGGAGCATGTGGGTCTGGGAAGGGCATCTGGGAAGGGATCTGGGAGGGGATCTGGGAAAGCATCTGGGATGGGATCTGGCAAGGGAAGCTCAGCAATGGGCAGTGGTGACCCCTCAATCAAGGAAATGATCCCGGCTCCACCGGCAGGTCCGGTTTCGGGGAGATTTTGGTGCATTTTGGTGTTTTCTCGGTGGCCATCAGAGCTGTTTGCAGCTGGAGGAGAGGCAGGCAGAGGTAAGCAGAGCCCTGGGGATGGTGGTGCCCAGGATGGGTGGGGGGCACCGGTGGGTGATGCTGGAGGGGAAGCCCAGTGTCACCACGGCACAGGCAGGGTTAAGGTGAGCGGCTGCAGGCAGAGCCCTGCCAGGGGGATTATCCACATCCCTTGGTGCGGGCAATTCCCTGCCTTGTCCATCGATCCCCGCGAGGTGTTAAGAGAGGCTGGAGCATCGATCGGGGAGCAAAGCCGAGGAGGGCTCAGCGAGGCCGAAGGCTTCCCCAGGAAGGGGCTGCAGGGCCCGGCCTGAGGGTCTGGAGGCCGAAGTGGGCACAGAACCCCTCTGGGGCGACAAAGCAGGGTGGGGTGGGGACGTGCCGGGCCATGGGAAACGCCGGTGCAGCCTCCCCGCGCCCGCCAGGCGCCCGTGGTGTGCCGGCTTGGCACTTCACCACCACAAACCGCTCCTGGATCGTGTCCCGGGCGCTCCCGGTGACAGACGGGGAGGGGGGGACGTTCAACAAGCCACGGGCTGATGCCCAAAGCACCTGGTGCGGGGGGTCTCCCCCTGCCCCGGGGGGACCAGAGCGTCCCCCACCCGTGGGGGGGTGTTTGACAAATAACACGCCGCTAAAAAAAAACCTGGATTCCATTTTCCTGAGGAGAAAGGAAGGGCTAAAGACAAAAGAGGCCGTTTACCAACCGGCTGGCAGCCCAGGGAAAATTGCTATCCAGATAAAAAAAAAATCACAGATTAAGGAAGGAAAGAGCTGACCTTAACTCCAGTCCTTAGGCAGGGAGGAAGGGCAGGATTTTCACCATTTAATTGGGGTTTTTTTAACCATTTCTGGCGGTTTGTTTGCTCTACTTCAAAGCTGGGGGTGTATCATTTTTACACTCTGGCTGTAATGAAGGCATAAATAAAGGGGGGGGGGGGGTTAAGCGGCTTTTTTGACTCTGATTGTCCTTGAATTTCGTGAATTTGGTCGTTTTTTTGAGGATCAGAACCCCAGTTCCTGGGGTTTGTCCTCTTGGAGAGACGACATCAGAGCTCCAGGACTGGGCCAAAAGCCAGAAAACAGGTGATGGAAAGGGGGAAAACAAATCCCAATAAATGCCAGGGTGGGTTCAGCAGCCGAGTTTGTGCCATTATCCGGGGTGAAATCCTTGTGATCTCTTCGCTGGCTGTGGGAGGGGATCCCCCAGCCCAGGTTTGTGTCTGCAGTGAGTGTTGCCTGAGCTACCCCGGGGTGGGGGGGGGGTGGAAAATGCTTTGGCTTCGGCTGCAGGGCTGGTGTTAGCCACGCTTGAGGGGAAAATCACAATCACTGCCGGGGCCCCAGGCCAGGATTTTCCCCGGGAAGAGCCGTTCTGCCAAGGGGGATCCATACAGGGGGCCGGTGGGATCGGTGCCAGCCACGGGGACAGCTCGTTTTGGGGGAGCTCAGGGTGGTGGTTGGGTCTGGAGAGGGTTTTTTGGTGTGTTGGGTCACTGGGGAAACTGAGGCACGGGGTGGGAGAGAGGGGGGACAGGAAAAGGGTCAGTGGGATGACGTGGGGTTGGAAAGGTGGATATGCCTCATCCCCACACTGTGATCCCAGGGGGAACCTGCACCCAAAAGCCTTCACTTTGCTCCTCTTCCTCAGCGGGATGTGGAAATCTGAAGGATTTTATCCTGCTGGGGAGAAAGGAGGAGAAGCTGAGGGAGGGGGGCAAGGATGGGGGCAGCTCTACCTCGTGGCAAAGTCCCTCAGCAGGAATTTGGGGGTGCAGGGAGGGTGGGCACCTCTGGGGGCCACACACACCGCCCACCCCAGCATCAGTTCATCGCTGGAGGGAGGGAGAACTGAAAGTCTCCGGGTTGGAATAAAGGAGGTTGTGAAAGTCACTGACTCCGGATGGAACCAGAGCAGGAGAGAGCTGAAAGGAGGTTAAAAATAGCCCCGGCTCGGTGGGAGGCTTGGAGGGGGGGACATGGGGAAAGACTGGGGTGTGGGGATGGACTGGGGGGGAACAGCTGGACTGGGAGAAACTGGGCTGCTGGGAGCACATCTGGATGGGGTGACAGGGTGAGAACAGCTGGTTTGGGGGCACGGGGGCAACAGCTGGATGGGTGGCCCTGGGGTGACAGTGGGAACAGCTGGGATGGGGTCACGGGGGAGGGCACATCTGGAATGCAGGGCCCTGGGATCCCGGGCAGAGCAGCCCCAGGGGCTGTGCAGTGCTGGCAACAGCTGGATTTGGCCTTGGGGAACAGCTGGATGGGGGAGCCTGGTGAAGGGGACAGCCATGGCTGGGTGACACTTACAGGGACAAGACACTGTCCCAGCTGGCACCAGGCCAAGCCAGGTCCCCACGGGGCTTGGGGGGGCTCAGCTCCTTCCCAACCCCCCCAGAGCAGCCACAGAAGGTCCTCCTTTCTCTGGATGAACCCGATGAAGTCACCAGTCGCCTCCCAGAGCAGGGACATGGCAGCGGGGTGGCAGGAACGAGGTCATTAAAGCAGAAAGAAAAATACATTAGAAATGTTCAACTGCTCAGTCTTGCCTGAAATGTGCTTAAATCAGCCCCGAGTAAACAATGAGACGGGATTAATCGCAATTAGTTTTCATTAGAAAGGTGGCATCACCCTCCCCTGCTCCCCAGGGGCTGCTCCCTGCCAGCTTGGGGACTGCAGGATCTCCTGGCCAGATCCAGCCCCCCGGGAAGGAGGGTGACCACATCCCCCCGAGCCCCGGGTGTGGGGAACCGCGTTATCTGCGCCGAGGCAGCGGCGAGGGGCCGGAGCTTCAAAGGGAACCCACAAATCCGGCACATGCAAAGCCCCAGCTGGTCCTACAGATAAACAGGGACCCGGCTGGGCGGGCAGAGCCACGGGCAGGGCTCGGCCTGGGGGGGGGCAGCGTGGCTTTGGGGGGTGCTTGGGTTTGGGGTGCTGGGGGGATGCTTTGGGGTGAGGTTTGGCCCCAGGGTGACGCTCAGCCCCAGGATGATGTTGAGCTCTGGAGTGATGCTCGATCTTGGGGTGATGCTCAGCCCTGGAGTGATGCTCAGCCCGGGGTGCTGCTCATCCTCAGGGCAGTATTTTGGCCCCTGGGGTGATGCCCAGCCCGGTCACAGCCCTGTTTTCTCAGCCCCCCCATCTTCAGGCAGGACTTTGAAGAGGGGACTGAGCCTCCAGGGCGTTGGGAAGGGGACAGAACATCCTGTCTGTGCATCCTGCATTTTGGGGTGCTGATGGTGGGTGCTGGGTGCTGCCACCAGTGCCACCAGTGACCAGCACATCCCTCTGAGCCTGGGCTGACACGAGTTGCCAGGGCTCAGCTGACCCCCCCCACCATCCCCAAACACCTTCTGGGCGAGGGGGAATGAAAATCCCCCACTCTGCCCTCAAAATGGGGTGAAGTCAGCCCTTTTTAGGGCTGTCCCACATGTACATCAGCCTCAGCGGGCGCCCCTCTGGGGGGTGCACCCACTCCTGCTGCACCAGCACCCACACAGCTGGGGGGTCCCTGTCCCCCACCCCCCCCGGAGCACGGCCCCCATCATTAGCACCCAGAAAATGTTGGGTTTCTGGCTGGGAAAACACAGCAGATATGTACATTAAACATCAAATTATAAAATTAACAGATTCCAACTGCGGATGATTTGCATGTGCAAATTAACTTAATTACCACTCTTCCTCCCCGAGCGCCACGGCTGCCGGGAAGGGCCGGCCCCGCCACGGCCGCCGGCGGGTGCGGGGGGGACCGCGGGGCCCCGGGGGGGCTGCGGGGAGCGGGGGTGATGCTCGCGGGGCAGAGCAGGCGGGAGCACACACGTGTCAGAGCGCACACATATGTGCACAAGCGTGTGGGCGGCACGGAGCGGCTCCGCGGGGTGCGGGTGGGGTGGGGGGGACACGCGTGATGGGCTGTGGGGTGGGCAGGTGTGGGGGGGGGGTGGACACGTGTGTATGGGTGCACATGTGTATGTGGATTCACAGGTGTGCACGTATGAACAGTAGGGGATGGGTGCACACACATGTATGGGTGCACATGTATGTATGGATGCACACATGTATGGATGCACATGTATTTATGGGTGCACACATGTATGGATGCACACGTGTGTATGGATTCACACACATGTGTGGGTGCACATGCAAATGGCACACACGTTTCTGCACGTGCATACATGCACACACACACATGTACATGTGCACACACATATATGTCTGCACACACATGGACATGCAGGCCATGCACACGTTATGTGCAGGCACACACGTGTACATATGCACACACACACACACATGTGCACATGCCATGCACATGAACACACACGTGCAGGCCATGCACACACATGTTCACACATGCACACACATGCACACACATGCACACACGTGTGTTCACACATGCACACACACGTGTGCAGACATGCACACACACATATGTGGGGTCCCTCGTGTGGGGAGGGGACCCGATGGGGGTCATGGTCTGCAGCGAGGGCGGGGTGCGGGGAAGGCACCGCTCCCCTGACCCCCGGCAGGGCCCCGCGGGGCTCGGGGGGGCCGGGAGCGGTTTGGGATGCCGTGCCGTGCCGAGGCGTGCCGGGACAGGCCGGGGGTCGCGGCTCCCACCCTGAGTGCTCGGGATGCACGAGGCTGGCGGGGCACACCCCCCGAGCCCACCCCCCTCCCCGTCCCACCTCCCCCCGCGGCTGAGGCCGGCGCTGCTCATCGCACGGGTGGCTGCAGCACTCACGCCGAGCCCCGTCGGCCCCTCGGCCGCCCGAGGAATTCCCTTAAAGGTCACAATAATCCCCAAATCCGGGAATAAATCCCGAGCTGGAGGCTGCGGATGGGAAGAGCCCTCCCAGGGCCGCAGTTTTCCAAAGGGCCGGCCAAAATTCCTGCCCCGGAGGAGTTCTGGGACCGTCGCGGCTGTGGGATGTCGGGGCGCTGAGAGGTATTAGGGTGCCATGGGGTGCTGGGTTTCTGTGGGATATTAGGGTGCCATAGGATATGTAGGGGTGCCAGGGGACGTTGGGATGCCATGGGGTGCTGTGGGATGATGGGGTGCTGTGGGATGGGAGAATGCCACAGGATACTAGGGTGTCATGTGGTATTAGGGTGCCATGGGATGCTGGGGTGCCAGGGGATGTCGGGGTGCTGTGGGATGTCAGGGTGCCCCAGGATGGTGCCGATGGCTCAGCAAAAAGCGCCCGGACCGTTCTCGCTGGAATTGTGTGGGAATTAATTCCGAGCGCTGATTAATCAGCCATAATGAGCCCGAGCTGGGCCGGCGCTGGCAGGGCGGGGCGGGGCTGTGTGAACAGGTCAAGGGGCTCACGGTGTCCCCTCGGTGTCCCCCTGGGGACAGTGACTCAGGCGCTGAGTCACGGCCGTGGTTTCCTTCCCCTGGAGACCCCCCCTTCCGTCACGGGCAGCCCAGTGTCCCCTCCCGGGGGTGGCCGTCCCTTTCCCTGCCCTGGGAACCGGGATGGACCGGAGGGATGCAGGAAGAGGTGAATCACATTAGGAACCTCCTGCTCTGAGCCCGGGCACAGCTCAGTGCACCCATGACAGGGAGCACAATACCCTGATTTGGGTTTGGGGTTTTTTTGGGGTAAAACATCCGGGGCAAAGCATCAAAGCAGTGAAAGCAAAGCACCTTCCCCGCCGTGCTGGGCTCCTGCTCTGTGTGTGTCACCCCCAGATCTCTGGGTGCCCCTCTGGGTGCCCACCCTGGCTCCCCCAGCACAAGTTTGACTTTGCAGCAGTCATGGGGTGAGGAGAAACTGAGGCAGGGGCTGGGGAGGCCACAGTGGGGGGTGGGAGTTCAGTTTGGGGACAGGGACATGTTTGGAAGCAAAACAGGAAAACCACCTTGCTGTGGGGTGCGAGGCCGTGGCAGGGCAGGGGGTGAGGTGCCAGCGCCTCACTGTGCCAGGAAAGGGGGGAAACTGAGGCAGGGGGTGGAGAGGGTCGGTCTCAGCCCCTCTCCGTGCCAGGCATGGGGGAAAGTGAGCCAGAGGATTGGGGGGATTCGGTGCCAGCCCATCCCGGTGCCTGGGATTGGGGAAATTGAGGCAGAGGGTGGGGGGCCCGGTCTGAACCCCCCTCGTGCCAAGGATGGGGGAAACCGGGGAAGATGCGGGGGGATCAGTCCCAATCTCTCCCAACGCCGAGGGTGGGGGGGGGGTCAATCCCAGCCCTTCCCGGGACTCGGGATGGGGAAAACCGATCCAGGGGCCGAGGGGGGTTCGGTCCCACCCCTCCGGCTGCCCTGGAACGCGGGGGGAAGCGATGGCCCTTTTCGGGGCGGGGGGGGTGGGGGGGCCGAGGCAGGCGGGGCCGGCTCCCCCCCCCCACCCCCCCCCACCCCCCCCCCCCCCCCCGGGG
>JAWWES010000082.1:764617-795093 GCA_035583135.1 Lophotriccus pileatus
CAGGAGGGATGTGGGGGGATGTGTGTCTTTGGGAATGAGTGGCTTGGGGGGGGACAAGCAGGACAGGAGGGTCCTGTTCTGGAGGACTGGGGGGACAAGGGGACAAGGTGAATTTGAGGGGACAGGGGACAAAGGCTGTGAATTTGGGGGGACAGGGCAGCCACGTGTTTGGGGACAGAGGATGAGGACTGTGAACTGGGGGGGACACAGCACCCCGCCTGCCACCCCCGCCATCCCCCCCCCTCCCACCTCGGGATTTATTTTGGCGTGACGCGTGACGCCTCCTCGCTAGGAAACCGTCCTTAATATGCAGATGAGCACGTATTTAATATGCAAATCACCATGCGGCTCTGGCCGGCCACCAGCACCGCCGGCGTGCTGGAAGGGACGTGCCGGGGGCACCCATGGGTGTCACCCGGGGGGTTACCCAGCAGCCGGGGTCACCCCTGGGCACAACGCCACCCCAAGTGACCGTGGGGTTCCCCCCACCATCCCCGGCACCCGTGTCGGGGGTCGGACCCCCCTTTGGGATGTCCTGGGGGGGCTCGGACGCCGCGGTCCCCACCCGGGGGGCGGTGGGGGCGATGTGGGGAGGGGACAGGGGCGAGAGACAAGGGCCAGGGACGGGGGCTATAAACGGCAGCTGTAAGCGGAGCCGGTAACCGGAGCGGGAGGCCCGGGGGGACATTTGAGCCGCCGGCGGGGCCGTGGAAGCGCCAAGGTAAACGGTGGGTGCTGTGTGTGTGTCCCCCCCTCGCCGCGCTGGTGGCCTTGTCACCCGCATGGGGACCCCACCGATGTGGCGTGTCCCCCCCTCCATCCTCTTGGCACCTCCGCGGCTCTGGGGGTGCTGCCTGTGCCCCCCCTTCCTTCGCCCCCACCCCCGGGAGGTGCTGCTCGGAAAGAGGAGGGGGGGGGGCACATGGCAGGGGACGGGGACGGGGACAAGGCCAGCGCGGTGCCAGGTGGCCGGGGTGACATTTGCTCGGTCCGCGCCGCGGGACAGCTGCTTCCTGGCTCTGCCATCTGAACCGGCCCCCGATCGGAAACCCGGGGGGGCTCCGAGCCCCCCCAGCCCCGGCGGCGGCAGCTGGGCTTGGGGGGGGGGGGGTGTCCCCACGGCAGTTTTTGGGGTGGGCATTGCTGGTGACCCCCAACCCCCCCCCATGGCGATGGGGAGTGACCCCACTGAGCAAAGGATGCTCTGGGGACATTCTGGGGGGGCAAGGACCTCATTAGCATATCTAATTGCTGATGGTTTATTGGCAGCGGGGGCTTTCTGGAGGAAATTACCCCCCAAAATCCGGCATCGGTCAAACAGAACGGGAAGGGATTTGGATACTGAGGGTACTCCCTAAAAAAAGTTGTGTATTAAGGGATTTTGGGGCTTAAAAATTCCACATCCTCCACGCTTCCCATTCCCCAGTGTGTGTCCCCCTTCCCAGTATCCCCCTTCTCCGTGTCCCCCCCATTTTCCAGTGTGTTCCCCCCTCCTTTCCCATTGGATTTAGGAGGATGGGGGAGCCCCTGTGAGGATGAGGGGACGCCGCTGTCCCTCTGTCCCCACCGTGGGTCGGGGCGTGGGGGGGGGGGGTCTCACCGGGTGGGTTCGTGCCCGCGGTTTCCGTGGGGACGCCGCGGTGCCTCTCGGGGGGTCCCGTGGGTGCCCCCCCCGGGTCCGCGGCTGCGGTGACAGCTGCCGGGGGGTGGTGGTTGAGGCGGGGTGTTGGTGGCTCTCCGGTTACGGTGACATCACCCCTACCTTCCCACCTGGCGCGGGTGGGGGGCACAGACCCCCCCCTCCCTTTGGGGTCGCGGGTGGGGGGTGAGGTGACAGCTGAGCCGGAGCCCCCAGCGCCGTCGGGGCGTCCCGGAGCCGGGAGGGGGGGGGGACCCACCCCTGGGGGGGAGACCCACCCCCATCTATGGGACCAGGGCACCCGGGCCCCCCCTGCGAGAGGTGGGGACAGCGGTGGCCGTGCCGTAGGGCCAGCGGAGGCGGCCGGAGGAGCTCAGGTGGGCACAGAGGGGGTGTGCGGGGAGGGGGCAGGAACCACGGGGGAGGGAAAGGGAGCAGCGAAACCCCCCTCATCAGACAGACCCCCCTTCTGTGGGGTCAGAGAGTTGCAGCACCAAGGGGATGGAAACTGGGGGGCTGCTCCCCCCTTGCTGCCCCATCACCCCTGTGCTGGGGGTCGCGGAGGTGCTGGGAGAGGGAGTGGGACAGGTCAAGCAGCCCCCCCGTGTCCCCCACCTCCCACCCCCAAATCTTTTTGTGGCTGAGCGTGCTCTGGGATGGGGGAGAAGGCACGGAGCAGGGACAAGGACAGGGGACATTCCCAAGGCTGTTCAGCTGCTCGCTGTCGGAGATATCCAGGCTGGAGACCCCCATCCCCCGCTCCATCCCGACACATCCCTCTGTCCCCTCCCGCTGCCTCAGTGTCCCCAGAGCCATGCTGGGGGCACACGCACGGTGTGACCGTCCCCTCTCCTCCTCCACCGCCGTGAATGGCTCCTTGTTTGTCACCCCCCTCCCTGTTTGTCGCGCCCCCCCCTCCTCCCCGTTTGCCGCCCCCCTGCCCGCCGTGTCCCGCTCCTCCCTGTGCCCCCCTCTTCCCGCTGCCTTTTCTTTTCCCGCACAATCGCTGGCATTTATGGCGCCGGAGGCTCCGGTTACCCTGTGCCCGCACGGGCTGCGGGGCGGTGACACCGGACCCCCCGCTCGGGGGTTACAGGCGCCCGAGGCAGCGGCGCGACCCCCGCCCTGCCCCCGCCCCCCCACCAAATCCCACCCAAATTCTCAGGTGGCTGATCTGCACTGCCAGTCCCCTGGGTGGCTTTTTTTGCGGTCCCTTTGGTGGCGCTTTGGTGGCTTTCGGGTGACAAACGGCTCGTTTCCTGCGTTTTGGGGACACCACGGGGACAAAGTTGGGTGTCCCAGGGGCTGTGACACTCTGGGGATGGGGTCAGTTGTCCCCAGGGGCTCTGACACCGCAGAGGGGACCTGGATGGGGACAGTGCCAGGTCTTACCTGGGGCCGGTGACACCGCAGAGGGGCTGGGGACGAGTGTCCCCGCTGTCCAGGCTCTGTGTCCCCCAGCCCCACACAATGTCACCGTCCCCCGTCCCCGCAGGGGATGCGGCACCAGGAGGGCGCCGGTTCGATTGTTCCCGTGCCCGTGGAATTAATGATCAATTAATTCCCTGCCCGGCTGATAATTACCCAGCCCGGCCCCGGGGCCGGTGACAGGGTGGGGATGGTGGCCCAGCACGGGGAGGGGCAGTTGGTGGCACTGGGGCTGTCCGGGTGGGGGATGCTGTGGCACGTGGCGCTCTGATGTGTCCCTCAGGATGCCATCCCGGTGGCACTTTGGGTGGGGAAGAGTCTCTCTGGCTTCCCTCTTTGTCCCCCTATCCCCATGTCCCCCTGTCTCGTGTCCCTGTGTTGCCCTGTCCCTTGTGTCCCCACGTCCCTGTGTCTCCATGACCTCGTGTTCCCATGTCCCTGTCTCCTCATCCCCATGTCCCCATGTCCCTGTGTCCTCATCCCCATGTCCCCATGTCCCCAGCCCTGCTGTGCCCCCAGCACTGCCTTCCCTCCCCCCCTGTTCTCCCAGTGAGGACCCACCAGTCAGGCCCAGTCTGGTCCCCGTGTCCCCAGTGTGGAGCCAGGCAGGCACTGGGAGGGCTCAGGGAGGGGGACACGACCCCACAGTCACCCCTCAACCCCCCCCTCCAGCAGCGGGGATGGCTTTGGGGTCTCTGGGGTGGGGGAGGACCCCCGGGATCCAGGTGGGAGCTGCCCCTCCCAGCCCTGCCCGTGCCCACAGGTCCGCTGGGTGCCCACCCGGGGCGGGGGCCACCATGGGACCACCAGCCCGTGTCCCCCTGGTCCTGCTGCTGCTGCTGGTGGTGGCCCAGAGGACAGTGTGGGGCACCTTCCCCGAGGAACCCGGGCCCATCTCCGTGGCCTCCCCGGACTGTGAGTGCCCACCCAGCGTGGGAGGGGGCAAAGGGCAGGGGGGGCACGGCTTGGCACGGAGAGGGGAAGGGGTTTGGGGTCATGTGGGGTGAAGGGAGGAGGGGGAACCCACTGAGGGCATTTTGGGATGAAGGCAGGAGGGGGGACACCCATGGGAGGGGATTTTAGGGTGCTTTGGAGTGTTTTGGGGTGAAGGCAGTAGGGGCAATCTGTGGGAAGGGGTTTTGGGGTGTTTTGGGGTAAAGCAGGAGAGGGGCACCCATTGGAAGGTTTTTTGGGGTGAAGGCAGGAGAGGGAGGGCTGGGGTTTGGGTACTTTCAGGGGGGCACCCTTGGAAGGGAGTTTGGGGTACTTTGGGGTACTTTAGGGTGTTTTGGGGTGAAGGCAGGAGGGAGGCACCCATGGGAGGGGATTTTTGGGGTGAAGGCAGGAGGGAGGTGCCCCCAGGGCAGGGCTGGGCGTGGGTGGTCTCCTGGGCTGTGTGGGGGTGCCCTGGCCCCGTGTGACCCCCCCGTGCCCCCCCAGATGTCAAACACTACCCCGTGTTCGTGGGCCACGGGAGCAGCCGCCCGGGGGGCCCCGAGGGGGGGAGCCCCCAGCACCTCAACATCCAGCGCATCCTCAAGGTCAACAGGACCCTCTTCATCGGGGACAGGTCTGAACCAGCCCCCCAAAACCTCTCCTGCACGGGGCGGGCACCCCAGACCCTCTTTACTGTGTCACCAGCCCCGGGCCACCCTAAAATCAACCTGGGGGTATTTTGGGAGCCCCAGCATGCCTGGCTGGGGGGGGCACATCCCAAACCAGGGGGGGTTGGTGACAGCAGTGTCCCCTTGCCCAGGGACAACGTGTACCGGGTGAGCCTGGAGCCCAGCGGGGCGGGGGAGCTGCGCTACCACCGGGTAAGTGCTGGGAAGGGGAGGGTCTCAGCGGGTTTGGGGGGTCTTGGGGGGTGCCAAAGGGGTGCCAGAGGGCGCTGCTGGCTCCTCCACGCTGGTTTTCCCCCCCTCCCAGAAGCTGACGTGGCGCTCGAACCAGCACGACATCAGCATCTGCCGGATGAAGGGGAAGCACGAGGTATGGGGGTGGAGGGAGGGGGGTCTGCGACCCTTCTAGGGGGGGCTGAGCACCTCTGTGCCCCCTGTCACACACAGGCAAGGCCAGCCTGTCCCCTCCCCGCTGTCACCCTCCCTGCTCCCCTGCCAGCCAGCCAGGCTCTGATTTATCGGCCGCTTAATTAGGTCGGTAATTAATTCTTTGGGGCCACAAATCCTGTTCCCGGCCGCCATAAATGATGAGAACATTCCCCCTCCCCTCCCCACAAACCATCCCCTGGCGGCCAGGGGGGTCTGAGCAGGGTGGGGAGTGGGTTTGGGGGGCCAGGGGGTGACGGCCCCCCCTCCCCCGGCGCAGGCAGAGTGTCGAAACTTCGTGAAGGTGCTGCTGGTGAGGAACGAGAGCCTCCTGTTCGTGTGCGGCACCAACGCCTTCAACCCCGTCTGCGCCAACTACAGCGTGAGCCCCCCGCCATGGGCACCCCTGGGAGGGGGGCTGGGGGGAGAAGGAGAGGGGGCAGCCGTGGGAAGAGGTTTTGGGGTGAAGACGTGAGGGGGACACACATGGCAATGTGGGTTTTTGGGGTTAAGGAAAAAGGGGACACCCATGGGAAGGGTGGGTTTGGGGTGAAGGCAGGAGGGTCTGTAGCACCAACACCTTCAACCCCACCTGTGCCACCTCTCTGCTGGGATGGGAGCCCCAGGGGTTACCCTGTGTCCAGGTGTGTCCTCATGTCCCGTGTCACCTGCTGCAGATGGACACGCTGGAGCCCGTCGGGGACAACATCAGCGGCATGGCCCGGTGTCCCTACGACCCCAAACACGCCAACGTGGCCCTGTTCACAGGTCAGTGGTGGCCCCAGGGGTGTCACCGTGGGCACGGTGCCCCCCCAGCCCCGCTGACCCCCCGTCCCCTGCAGGGGGGATGCTCTTCACCGCCACGGTGACGGATTTCCTGGCCATCGACGCCGTCATCTACCGCAGCCTCGGGGACAGCCCCACCCTCCGCACCGTCAAACACGACTCCAAGTGGTTCAAAGGTGTGTGTCCCCACCCCGGGGGGCCGTGCCAGGACGTGCCACATGCCCCCTGTCACCCACCCCTGACCCCGCTGTCCCCACAGAGCCCTACTTCGTGCACGCCGTGGAGTGGAGGAGCCACGTCTACTTCTTCTTCCGGGAGATCGCCATGGAGTTCAACTACCTGGAGAAGGTGGGACACGTCCCGCCTGGAACCAGGTGGTCTTTAAGGTCCCTTCCAACCCCAACCACGCTGTGATCCCACCCGGGGTGGTTGGGGTGGGGGCCGGGGTGACGACGGGTGCCCACCCCGCAGGTGGTGGTGTCGCGGGTGGCCCGGGTGTGCAAGAACGACATGGGGGGCTCTCAGCGGGTGCTGGAGAAGCAGTGGACCTCCTTCCTCAAGGCCCGGCTCAACTGCTCCGTGCCGGGCGACTCCCACTTCTACTTCAACGTCATCCAGGCCGTGACGGACATCCTGGAGCTGGACGGGCGCCCCGTGGTTCTCGCCGTCTTCTCCACACCCGCCAACAGGTTGGAGCCTCCTGTCCCATGGGTTCCCCCTCTTCCCTAACCCCAAAGTGTCCCAAAAGAACTCCCTGTCCCATGGGTGCCCCCTCTTCTTAACCCCAAAGCACGCCGATTAACCCCTCCCCACGAGTGTCCCCTCCTGCTTTCAACCCAAATCAACCCAAACCCGCTTTTCGTGGGCGACCTTCTCCTTCCTTAACCCCAAACCGCCCCAAAATCCCTTCCCATGGGTGCCCCTCTCATGCCTTCACCTCCAAACCCAATCCCATGTGTACGTCCCCCTTCTGAGGAGACCCCCAGGGCTCCTGGGAGTCATGGGGGATGTGGGAGGGGTTGGGATGCTCATCCCGTGTCCCCACAGCATTCCCGGCTCGGCCGTGTGCGCCTTCGACATGACCCAGGTGGCCGCGGTGTTCGAGGGGCGGTTCCGCGAGCAGAAGTCGCCCGAGTCCATCTGGACGCCCGTGCCCGAGGACATGGTGCCAAAGCCACGGTGAGGGGACAGGGATGGGGACAGGAAGGAAGGGACACGGGGGTTGGGGACAGTGACAGCCAGGGCTGGGACTGTCAGGGGAAATGGAAGCAGTGGGAGTGATGGGATCCGTGTGATCGGGGATGGGGACGGGGCCAGCGCGGCGCTGTGGCCGCTGTGCCACCGTCACCGCGCCCTGTCGCCGTCACCGCGCCGTGCCCTGCCGCAGGCCCGGGTGCTGCGCGTCCCCGGGGATGCGCTACAACTCCTCCAGCGCCTTCCCCGACGAGATCCTCAACTTCGTCAAGACGCACCCGCTGATGGACGAGGCGGTGCCGGCCCTGGGAAACGCGCCCTGGATCCTCCGCACCATGACCCGGTGGGTGCCTGTGGGGGGCTGGGAAAGCCCCAGGGGGAATTGGGAATGCTGGCCTGGAGCCCCTCATGCTGCCCTGGAGCCCCTCATGCTGCCCTGGCCCGTGTGTGTCAGAGCTGGGAGCGCCGGCAGAGCTGATAAATCTCATGCACTTTGCAGCCGAGATTGTCTCGTCCTAATTAAATCTGCCTTAATTGCTGCTTGATGGGGAATTAATCAAGCGGCGCTCTCGGGCCGCGGCTCCTGCCGGCAGGGCAGCCGGGGGAAAGTGGGAATGGGGACAGGGAATGGGAGTGGGAATGGGGACACGGGGTGGGGACAGGGATACAGGGATGGGAATAGGGAGGGGGATGTGAGATGGGGATGGGAATGGGGGCACAGGATGGGAACAGGAATACAAGGATGGGATTGGGGGTGGAGACATGTCCTCTCCCCAGGGACAGTCCCACTGCCACCCACACCAACACCTGCCCCGTCCCCACCCCACAGGTACCAGCTCCGCAAGATCGTGGTGGACAACGCGGCGGGGCCGTGGGGCAACCACACCGTGGTGTTCCTGGGCTCCAGCACTGGCACCGTCCTCAAGTTCCTCATCCTGCCCAACGCCACCAGCGGCCCCACACCCACCGCCCCCGGCAGCCAGAGCGTCTTCCTCGAGGAATTTGAGACCTACCACCCCGGGAGGTGAGTGTGGGGACAGCGGAGCAGGGGGGACTGGGGGGCGTGGGATGGTCAGAGTGGTGGGTGGAGGGATGGACAAGTGGGCAGATGGGTGGATGGATGGATGGATGGATGGATGGATGGATGGATGGATGGATGAAGAGTATGGGTCAGAGGGATACAAGGGTGGGGGGAGGAACAGGGTGGGGGAATGGGTGAGACAACCTCCTGTGGACCAGCCTAAGCTCCATGGTGGGCCCCATGGACCAGGCTGAGCTCTGCCCCGTCCCCAGGTGTGGCCGGGACACGGAGGACGAGCGGCGGCTCCTGGGGCTGGAGCTGGACAAGGCAGCGGGGTCCCTGCTCCTGGCCTTCCCCCCGTGCGTGGCCAGGGTGCCCGTGGCTCGCTGCCAGCAGCATTCGGGCTGCATGAAGTGAGTGTGCCCGGGGTGGGCAGGGCTGGCGGGGAGGGGTGTGCTGGGGACAGAGGGGCCTTCACATCACCCTCACATCTCCCAGAAACTCAGCCTGTGCTGGGATCTGGCTGGGATGGGCTCGGCATGGCTGGGAGCAGAGCTGGGGAAACTGTGTCCCCCCCCATCAGGGCTGATCCCAATGTCTCTGCTCCCTGCCAGGAACTGCCTCGGGAGCCGGGATCCCTACTGTGGCTGGACACCCGAGGGCTCCTGTGTCTTCCTGGAGCCCAGTCCCAGGTAACGCTGCTGGGCCTGGGGGATACTGGGGGACACAGACGGGGGACAGTGGGGTCCCCAGAGAGCCTGTGCTCCTGAAACCCCCAACCACAGAGCCCCAGCAAACTTGTGGCTCACCGAAGGGAGATGGGAGACTCATTTGGGACCCTCTAACCCCCTCCAATTTGCACCCCCAGGGTGTCCTTCGAGCAGGACATCGCCGGCGGCAGCACGTCCCACCTGGGCGAGTGTGAGGGTGAGTGCGGGGCCGGGAGGGGACATGGTGCTGGTCCCCGCAGGTCCACCTTGACATGTCCCCAACACGCAGGGCTGGTGACCGAGAGCTTCGTGGACGAGCCGGACGGGCTGGTGTCGGTGAACCTGCTGGTGATCTCGTCGGTGGCCGCCTTCGTGATCGGCGCCGTGATCTCCGGCTTCAGCGTGTGCTGGTTCATCGGGCACCGCGATCGGAAGGAGCTGGCGCGGCGCAAGGACAAGGAGACGATCCTGGCGCACAGTGAGTCGGTGGTGAGCGTCAGCCGGCTGGGCGAGCGGCGGGCGCGCGGCGCGCTGCTGGCCCCGCTGATGCCCAACGGGTGGCCCAAGGAGCTGGGCAAAGTGGCCCAGCACGACCTGGACTCGGGGGTGCTGCCCACGCCGGAGCAGACCCCGCTGCAGCAGAAGCGCTGCCCCGGCGCCCTCCAGAACTGCAGCTGGGAGCAGAGCCACAACATCATCAACGCGGCTTTGCGGGACCCTGGGGGCGGCTCCGGCCCCGCCGGCGCCGGGCGGGGGCACGGCGGCTCGGGCCGCGCGCCGCGGGGCATCCCCCTCTCCTGCCACGCCATCCTGGTGGACCAGGAGCTGGAGGCCGAACTCAGCGACTCCTCAGGTGACGGGCACTGGGGTCGGGACCCCCAGGAGGGTCCCCGCGCCCGCCAGCACCCCCCGGCCGGCGCCCGCCGCCCGCCCCGCAGCTCCTACGGCGACTTCGGCAGCACGCCGCGCCCCAGCCCCGAGCGCCGGCGGGTGGTCTCGGCGCCCAGCGGGGACGGCGGGGACTTTACCGAGGGGCCGTCCTGGCACCCCGAGCAGCTGAACTTCAACGCCAACAACGGCACGGGCCGCCCCGCGGGTGCCCACCTCAAGAGGAACCACACGTTCAACAGCGGCGAGGCCGCGGCGGGCGGCTATGGGCGGCACGGGACGGCCCCGCGGGCGCCGCGGGCAGCGGGCACGCCGCGGGCGCTGACGGACCTGCACCACCTCCTGCGCTACGGCGTGGAGCGGACTCCCTCGGGGAAATAGGGTGCCCACCCTGTGTGCGTCCCCCTTGCCAGGACACTGATGGGACACCCTCCCCCCCGGCTCCCTGGCGACAGGCAGGGGGTGGCCGGGCCGGGCAGGAGCTGCGGGCGTGGGGTGAGGTGCTGCGTGGGTGAGGGGCGGGACAGGCACCCCCCGGCTGCCCCCGGAGAGGGTTTTGGGGGTGTCCCCGGTGGTGTGGGGCGGTGCCCCGCGCTCCGCCGCTTTCCCCCATGTGCCCGGGGTGTGTGGGGGGGTCCGTCCATCGTGTCCCTGCCCCAGGCTGGACTCAGGGCCCGCAGCACCCTGGGACGGGGATCCCTGGGGGGCAGCAGGATGGACGCATGGACACAGGCACTGCGCGGTGCTCCCCCAGCCCGCAGCCCCTCGGCCCGTCAGGGACACCCTGGGGGGCTTCTCTGGGTGCTGCCACCCCCCCTGGGGACACCTGGCCCGGGGGTGCCACCGGGGTGCGTTGGTTGTGGTGATGGAACGTGGTGAACGTTTGGGGTGCAGGGGGGTGGGAGTGGGGACCCCCCAGGTGTGTGTGTTATCTGGGGATGGGGCGCACTCAGCCCCCAGTCCGGGGTGAACCCCTGCCTGGTGCCAGCTTGGGGGGTGCTTATCCATCCCCCCCCTCCTGGAAAGCACAGCCGGGCTGGGGGGGCACCGCTGGGGCTGGGGGGGGTCCCCACCGAACCCACTCTCTGCTGGCAAAGGGTGCCCTTTCGGTGCCACCCCTGCCTGGCACCCACCCGGGGGTGGCAGGTCGCAGTGGGGGATGGCAGGTCCCCAGGGGGTGGCAGGCTGTAAATAGGGCGGGGGGCGGCGGGAGCCTCCCCCCTCCCCGCGGCCATGCATGCGGCCGCCCGCGGGCTGTACCCGCGGCCCCAATAAACACCCGGTTACCGGAGGCGACTCCCCCGCCGCCGCCTTGGCCACTTTTTACATCTCCCCCACACCCCTCGGGATCGGTCGGTGGGGGGGGCACAGGGCTGGGGGGACAGAGGCTGGGGGGTCCTGTTGGCTCACACCCCCTCCCCGCGTGGGCACACGCACCCTGAGGGGCTCTGGTGGCACCGGGACATGGGGGGTGGGGACGCCTGGGGTGGGGACACTGGCCATGGGGTCCCTTGGGTGCCTGGGATGGAGATGGGCAAGGGAAGCTGGGAGAGGGACACCTGCCTTTAGGTCACCTGGCATGGGGACACCTGGGGTGAGGACACCAGCCGTGGGGTCTCTTGGGGTGGGGACGCGAGGGGTGGGCACACCTGGAGAGGGTGGGGGACACCGGCCATGGGGTCTCTTGAAGTGGGGACACGTGGCAAGGGAGTGGAGAGGGGGGGAAAACTGGCCACTGAGTCCTTTGGCGTGGGGAACACGTGGCAAGGGGACACCTGGGGATGGGGTGGGGACAGGAGCCATTGTGTCCCTCAGCGTGGGGACACGTGGCAAGGTGACCCCTGTCCCCCAGGGGCTCTGGTCGGGCTCTGCCCGCCCCCTCCCGGGCCGGAGGGTCCCCGCGGCTGTCCCCGGAGCACCCCGGGCACGATCGCGACCCGCGCCCACGTGTCGGGACAGAGCCCCCGGCCCCTCCCACCGCCCCGCCCCTCCCTTCTCATTGGTGGAGACGCGGTCCCGCCCCTCCTCTGATTGGCCAACCGCGCTCCCGCTGGGCGGGGCCCGGGGTCGCGATCGTGACCGAGGGTCGCGACAGAACCCAACCCCCACCCCCCGTGAGTACCGAGCCCGGCGCTTGGCGGGAGTTGGAAGGTGGCAAGCGGGGCCGGAGGGGTCCCGGGGGGCTCCAGAGGGGGTCGGGGGGGTCCCGGGGGGGTCCGGGCGCCCCGGGGGGGGGTCGGGGGTCGCGGGGTCCCCGTAGCACCTCAGGGACCCCAACGGCCCCCAGGGACGCGAGGGGACACCCCTGGAAACTCAAGGGGACGCCCACGGGTCCCGCGGGGACCTGCCCCCGCACAGACCGGCCTGCAGCCCCCCCCGAAGCCCCCCCAGAACTTGCCCCCAAGTTTACAAGGGCCGGGCCGGGGGGGGGGACAGCGGGACACCCCAAAGGGCAGAGGGGCTGCCGGGGGGCGAGGGGGGTGGGGGGGCCGCGGGGGTCGTGGGGCTGCCCCGGCCGAGGGGACGGTGACGGGCGGCACGTCCCGAGCGCGGGATTGCGACAGATAGACAGACAAACCCTGCCCGGCTTCCGCTGAATCACCCCAAAGGGGCGGCGGGGCACACCCAGGTGGGGATGGGGGGACTCAAGAGGGGTTGAGGGCACCCAACCCCACGGCGTCCCAGCGGGGCAGGAGGCCAATCCCACCCCCAAACTCCTTCCAGCCCCCCCCCTCCGTGGCACCCCACAAGCTGCTCAGAGGTCGCCAGCAGCTCCCACTCATGTCATGAGCTGGTGGGTCTCAGCCCCCCTGGGGGGGGCTGGTCCTGGGGGTCTCAGCACCCTCTGGGGGTCCCCACTGCGCTCACCCACCCACAACACCCCGATATCTCTCCCCACAGCCGCCGGGGCCATGTCGGCCGAAAACGCGGCGGTGCCGGCGCCGGACGGGCCGGAGCTGAAGGTGGAGGGGGCACGGGGGGCTTTGAGGGGGCTGGGGGTGCCTCTGGGGACCCCCTCTCAGTGCCACCCTGCCCCACAGAGCGTGGTGCACCGCGTGGCCAACCTGGCCCTGGTGAGCTGTGCCTGCGGGGCCGTGGCCTCGGCCTACACGAGCACCAAGGAGAGACACCCCTACGTCCGCTCCGTCTGCCACGCCGCCGAGAAGGGGGTGAAGACGCTGACGGCGGCGGCCGTGAGCGGGGCCCAGCCCCTCCTCACCCGGCTGGAGCCACAGAGTGAGTGTGGGGGGAAGGGACATCACCCCACGGGGGTGGGGAGCGCCCCAAAACTCGCTCTGGCAGAGATCCTGTGGGGCAGCAGCAGAGGGATGATCCGGGTTTGTGTGTCAGGTTTATGCGGCCGAGGGAGAAAGGGCTGGAGAAGCTGGAGGAAAAGATGGAGGGGAAACACTCCCTGAGTTTTGGGGTCCCCCAGGAACTGGCTCTCATAGAGCTCCTACAAGGCAGCAGGAGAGGAATAACCTGGTTTCATGCCTCTGGCTCCCACTGCCACCAAATGTGCCTGCAAAGGGCTGGAGAAGCTGGAGGAGCAGCTGGGAGGGGGGAGCAGCACCCTGTGGATTCTGAGGTACCCAAAAAATGGCCCTTGCAAGGCAGGAGGAGAGAAATTGTCTGATTTAACATCCAGTTTATATCACCAAGGAATGAAGGGCCAGAGAAGCTGGACAAGCAGATGGGAGGGAAAACACCCCCCGACTTTTGGGGTACCCCAAAAGCTGTCCCCAGCAGAGCTCCTGCAGGGCAGCAGGGTATTAACCCACCTCTTTTCACGCCCCCAGTTTCCACCGCCAACGAATTGGCCTGCAAAGGGCTGGACAAGCTGGAGGAGAAGCTGCCCATCCTGCAGCAGCCCCCTGAGAGGGTAACGACCTCCTGGGGGGCACGGAGGGGGTCCAGTGCTGGAGCCATTGAAGGATAAGGCTGCCCTGTGCTGTCCCCTCCCAGGTGGTGGCCGGGACCAGGGAGCTGGTGAGCGGGGCGGTGGCCAGGACGCTCAGCACCGTGGCGGGCACCCGCGTGGGGCGGCTGCTGGTCACAGGGGTGGACACGGTGCTGGGGAAATCGGAGCAGCTGGTGGACAGGTACCTCCCCAGGACGCAGGAGGAGCTGGGTGAGTGCCCACTGTGCTGCCACAGGCACCACCTCCCGAATTTGGGGGGTGCAAACCCCTCCTGGGCTCGGTGTGTTGCTGGTGCACCTCGGCCACGCTCAGCCCCCCGTGGGGGGGTCACCGTGACACTGGGCAGGGGACAGTCCCCATCCAGGGCACTGCTGAACTCTCACCTGGAAACCTGAGGCAAATATAGTCCCGTGCTGCCCGCCCGGGTATTTATAGCTTGGCTCAGGGTGGCAGGGCTGGCCCTGTGGCATAGAGGTGACCGCAGGGGCCACTGGGCTTTGTGACCTGGTGGCCAAGCATCCCTTGTGCATGGAGCATATCCCAGTGCCTGGTGTGGGGTGGATCCAGTGCCTGGTGATCCAGTGGCTGGCACAGGATGGTCCATCCACGCCATCCTCACCCCTGGTCCCACAGCAGCCACAGCGGGTGCACAGGTGGCCCAGAGCACGGAGGTGGCCCCAGCAGGCACAGAGGTGGCCCCCCAGGAGCGGCAGAGGCGGTGGCAGAGCTGCTTCGTCCGCGTGGGCTCCCTGTCGGCCAAGCTGCGGCACCGGGCCCTGCGGCGCTCGCTGGGCGAGCTGCAGCGGGCACGGCACAGCGCCCAGCAGCTGCTGCTGCAGCTCCACCACCTCATCCAGCTGGTAAGGACGCAGCGCACGGGAAGCCCCCGGGCCGGCCCCGCGCTCCTGGGTGTGCTCCCAGCCGGCTGAACCTCCCCCAGATCGAGGAGGGGCAGCAGGACCCTGACGGGCCCCAGCGCGGCACCCGCGAGCGTCTGCACCGCCTGTGGCTGGAGTGGAGCCAGCAGGAGGCTGTGCCCATGGAGGAGAGCCAGGTACGGGGTGGGAGCACCCTGGGGGATGCCCAGGGATGGGGTGAGGGGCTGTGTTCATGGAGGACACCAAGGTGTGGGACAGGGGACCATGGCCATGGAGGACACCCAGATAGGGGATGGGGGGCTGTGGTCATGTAGGAGAACAAGGTACAGGGCAGGGGTACCCAGGGAAGACACTGAGAATGGAGTGGGCGGGCATACTGTGGTCTTGGAAGTGAGGTATGGGGTGAGGGACCATGAGTGTGGAGGACACCAAGATACAGGTTGGAGACCACGCCCATGGGGGAGGCCAAGGGATGGGATGGGGTGGGGGGCCATACCCATGGAGGACACCAAGGTCTGTAGCCCCCCCATGCCTGCTGGTGCCCCGCAGGTGGAGGCTCGGGCTCTGGCCATGCTCCAGGGGCTCCTGCAGCAGCTCCACAGCGCCTGCACCCGCCTGGCCTCGGGCGCCCGGGCCTTCCCCGGCAGCGTGCAGGAGACAGCGGGGCGCGTCCGGCACGGCGTGGAGGGCGTCCAGGCCGCCCTGGCCCGCGCCCGCTCCTTCCACGACCTGTCGGAGCTGGTGCTGGAGCAGAGCCGGGACAGGGTGGCGCGGGCGCAGCTGGGCATCGACGAGCTGCTGGAGCACGTGGGGCAGCACACGCCCCTGCCCTGGCTCGTGGGGCCCTTCGCCCCGGCGCTGGTGGAGTACCCTGAGGACGCCCCGCTGGAGATGGCCAAGTGGGAGGGCTGTGTCACCGTCGGGGGGACGCGCCGGGCGCCCGCGGCCCCGCCGGTGCGCAGCCAGCACTGAGCCACGGGCACCACCCACCCACACCCACGGCTGGGAACCCCGACCCCAGTGGGGTCGAGGGGATGATGGACTCGGTGACCCGGCGTGGGACCCCGATGTCGCTGCCAGGGACTCGTGTGGGGACAGTGGCACGTGGAGGACGCAGCATGTGGCCCTCCCTGCGGTGCCCCCAAGCCCCAGGAGCATTGGGATTTCGTGCCTTAACAGCTTCAAACCAATTTAAAGAGGAAGAAAACAACTTTTTTGGCCTTAAAATGACTCAGAGCTTGTTGCGAGGCCTTTGGCCCAGTGGGTGGGGGGCCCAGCATGGGCGGCAGAGCCGGGGGGGCACCCCCAGGGAGGGTCCCAGGAGAGGGTGGGAGAGCAGGGTGGTGCCCAGCGAGGTGCTGGGACTGAGGGTGCCGTAGGATGGGACTGAGGGTGCCACAGGATGCCGCCTGGACTGTGCCCCTCAGCTGTGTGGCACTGAACTTTGTCCCCGTTGTCACCACGGCGGGGCTGGGCCCGGGGTGTCCCTGACATCACAGGCACGGCGTGGTCACAGCACCCAGTGGGTGACACCGGGCGCTCCATCACTGCCCACCCTCCTGCCACCAGCACCCACTGGGGACCAGTCTGACCATCTCCACTGGGCCAGGTGAGGGGGGAGCACCAGGACCCCCATCCTGGGGGATCCCCATGAGGGTCAGGGGGCAGGGGGGGGTCAGGGTGTGGTTTGTTCTGGGGGCTCGGTGTCAGGGAAGGTCGGTGTGGGGGATCCAGTGCCCAGGGGAGGGGATTTGGCTCTGGGTGGGGGTGTCACTGCAGCCTGATCCTGGGCAGTGGGGGCCGGGGGGTCGGTGTGGACCAGTCTGGGGGAGTCCCGGCCCTGAGGAGGTGTCGGTGCAGCCCATTCCCGGGGGATCCGGTACCGGGGAGGGGGGTCAGTGCAGCACAGACCGAGGGATCGTGTCCGGGGGGGTCAGTGCAGCCCAGTCCCGATGCTGGGAGGGGGGCTCGGTGCAGGCGGTTCTCGGGGGGCTACAGCCGAGTCCCGCGGGGATCCTAATGCCGGTCCCGGGGGAATCCTAATCCCGATCGCGGGGGATCCCGGTCCCGAGGTGATCCCAGCCCCGGTGCCGGGGGTTGTCCGCGGTCGCGGCCCCGCCGGTCGGTGCTCCCGGTGCGCCCCGGGCCGGCCCCGCTGGGCGGCTCCGGTCACATGCGCTCGGGGCCGGGCTCCGGGGGTATAAAGGGCGCCGGGGAGGAGCGGGGCGAGCCCGGAGCCACAGCCGAGCCGAGCGGAGCCGAACCCAGCGGAGCCACCAGCGGTGAGCCCGACCCATATCCCCGTTCCGGACCCGATTGCGATCCCATTTTCGATCGCAGTCCCGGTTCCGCTTTCGATTGCGATCCCGATCCCGGTCCCGGTCCCGGTTGCGATCCCGGTCCCGGTCCCGGTCCCGGTTGCGATCCCGGTCCCGGTCGCGATCCCGGTGCCATCCTGGTGTCGGTTCCCGGGCCCCCCCTGTCCCGGGTCTTCCCAAGCGCGTGGGAGCTGCCCCGGCCCGTGGAGTGGGAAACTTTGGGTCCCCCATCGGGGGGGCGTTGGGAGGGGGGGTCTGACCCCACTCACGGTCCTGTCCCGTCCCCCCCAGCCCCATCATGGCCACCTCCGAGCCCGCGACGGCGCAGCCCAAGGCGGAGGAGCAGCAGGTCAGTGGGGAAAAAGGGGCTGGTCGGGGGAGGGGGTTCATCCCAAAACATGTCCTCTCCTGTCCTGCTTGGCGACGGGGCTCTGCTTTGTCCCTTCACAAGGCTGGGAGAGCCCTGGGAGCACCCCAAAACCATCCCTGGGTGTGGGGGGGTGGTGGGGACACAGAGTATGCCCCGTCCCCTGTGAGATTTGGGGGTCCATCCCCCCCACGCTCCCCCTGACTCCACCCACGCTCCGCAGAGCATCGGGACGCGCGTGGCCAACCTGCCCCTGGTGAGCTCTGCCTACGACATGGTGTCCAGCGCCTACAGCTCCACCAAGGAGAGCCACCCCTACGTCCGCTCCGTCTGCGACGCCGCCGAGAAGGGGGTGAAGACGCTGACGGCGGCGGCCGTGAGCGGGGCCCAGCCCCTCCTCACCCGGCTGGAGCCACAGAGTGAGTGTGGGGGGCAAGGGACATCACCCCACGGGGGTGGGGAGCGCCCCAAAACTCGCTCTGGCAGAGCTCCTGTGAGGCAGCATCAGAGGGATGATCCAGGCTTGTGTACCCAAGGGAGAAAGGGGTGGAGCAGCACCCCCTGAGTTTTGGGGTGATGGAAAACTGGCTGTAGCAGAGCTCCCGCAGGGCAGCAGGAGCGGGAAAAGCTATTTTCTTGTTTCTAGTCCTTTCACCAAAAATTACACCTACAAAAGGCTGGAGAAGCTGGAGGAAGCAGCACCAAAACCTGGCCCTGGCACAGCTCCTGCAGGGCAGCAGGGTATTAATTAATTAATTAATTAATTATCTTTTCACGCCCCCAGTTTCCACCGCCAACGACTTCGCCTGCAAAGGGCTGGACAAGCTGGAGGAGAAGCTGCCCATCCTGCAGCAGCCCCCTGAGAAGGTACCAGGGGCATGGTGGGGTGGGCAAACCCCCTGTGGGGCCCCCCAGCAGTGCCTGACTGTGTGTGTGTGTGCCCTCCCAGATCATCTCGGACACCAAGCTCCTGGTGACCTCCACGGTGACGGGGGCCCGGGACGTGCTGAGCAGCACCGTGGCCGGGGCCCGGGACGCAGTGACCAGCCGGGTGACAGGCGTGGTGGACATGACCAAGGGGGCCGTGCAGGGCGGCGTGGAGCTGACCAGGTCAGCGGTCAGCAGCGGGGTCAGCACCGTCATGGGCTCCTCCGTGGGCCAGATGGTGGCCAGCGGGGTGGGCTCCGTGCTGGAGAAGTCGGAGGAGCTGGTGGACCATTACCTGCCCATGACCAACGAGGAGCTGGGTGAGCAGCTGATCCCAAATCCCTGGAGATGTGTCCTGGGCTGAGGGGTGGGCAGAGCCCAGGAAGGGTGATGGAGGCTCTACAGGGAGGTGGTGGTGGTGGTGGTGCCACCTCAGCAGCTCCTGTCCCACAGCCAAGCTGGCCACGGCCGTGGAGGGCTTCGAGCCGGAGCAGCAGAAGCAGCAGCAGAGCTACTTCGTGCGCCTGGGCTCCCTCTCCAGCAAGGTGCAGCACAGAGCCCTCCAGCACTCGCTGGGCAAGCTGCAGAGCGCCCGCCAGAGCAGCCAGGACCTGCTGGCACAGCTCCAGGGCGCCCTCGACCTGGTAGGAGCCATCCCCACACCCCCCATTCCGTGTCACCCCAAGGTGCACCCCACTCACCCACTCGCCCTGGGGTCTCCTCTCCCCCAGGTGGAGCAGCTGAAGCAGGGTGTGGACCAGAGGCTGCAGGGAGGGCAGGAGAAGCTGCAGCAGATGTGGATGGAGTGGAGCAAGAAGCAGCCAGGAGGTGCCAAGGAGCCGGAGGTAGGAGAAGGGGCAGGGGGGTCCCCAGGGTGACCCCGGGGTGCATCCCCCACCCCGAGGTGCATCCCTCACCGCCCCGTTTTTCCATCACAGACGGTGGAGTCGGGCACGCTGGCCATGCTGCAGGGCCTGGCCCAGCAGCTGCAGAGCTCGTGCCAGCCCCTGCTGAGCAGCCTGCAGGGCCTGCCCGCCGGCGTGCAGGACACGGCGGGGCAGGTGCGGCACAGCGTGGAGGAGCTGCGGGCGGCGCTGGGCTCGGCCGCCTCCCTGCACGACCTGACAGGCGCCGTGCTGGGCCGGGCCCGCGCCCACGCCGCCCGCGCCCGCCGGCTGATGGACGAGCTGGTGGAGCGCGTGGCCAACGCCGGCACCCCCCTGACCTGGCTGGTGGGACCCTTCGCCCCCTCCAGCCGGCGCCCCGTGGAGATGGAGTAGCGTGTCCTGCGGGATGAGGGTCCCCTCCCCGCATGCCCCCCCCAAAAGCCTCATTAGGAGCGGCCGCTGAACTCGCCCTGCCCAGCCCACCTTGCCTCCCCCCCGCCACGGCTCTGTCCCTTGTCCCCTGCAAGAATGTGCCTTGGACCCCCCAAGTGCCTGTTGGGAGTCCCCTCCAGCCCCCCTGGAAGGGTCCCCTGTGCCCCCAATGCCTTCAAGCCCCCAGTCCCGTAGGGTGAGAACAGCACAAGAAGCAATAAACTGGTTAGTTTTGCACTGGGCTGAGGTTTCTTTGGGGGGGTGTTGGGTTGGTGGGACCAGGGGTGGGAGGAAAGGGGGTGGCAGTGGGATCAGGAGCAGGGGGCTGTAGGGGCAGAGTCACTCCCATCCTGAGGAGGGGGGGTCTGGCAGTGAGGGGGTGCAGGGCAGGACCTGCTCATCCCACTGGGGGCCTCTGTCCCCCCAGACTGGGGTGTCACCCACCCCCCAGTGTCAATGTCCTTGGCAGGGGCAGTGGTCAGTGCTGGGGCTGAGTGTGGGGGCTGAGCTGGACGTGTTGCCCCCCCTAAACCCACTCCTAAACCCCCCTGAGCCAAGGGGATCTCCCACTGTTGGGGTCAGGATTTTCCCCACATCTTTCCCACCCCAAGGATGGGACTGACCCTCTAGAAAACCTCCCTCCCTCCCTCTCTGGCCTCTCCCTTCCCTGAAGTTGGGCAAGAGGCACAGGGGGGTTTTTTGGGGATTTATTTGGGTTTTGTGAAATCAGCCCTGGAAAAAAGCAAACCCCCAGGGCAGTTACAGCACCAGCAGCCTCTAAAGGGGGGATGGGGATCCTCCCTTGGGGTCTGGGCACAAAGAGGAGCCAGGAATGGCTTTGTTGGACACAGAAAAAAAGCTCTGGAGCGTTGCAAAAGACCAAAGAGACCAAGAGCCAGAGCTGGTGTCCAGCACGGGGCAGGATGATGCCCTCAGTCCCTTCCTGGGGCAGTTAGGAGAGAACACACCATTTTTATTCTGTTTTTACCCCAAAAGTTGGTGCCCAGCCCTCCTGCTGCCCCTGGAGCAGAAGGATCCAGCTCCAGCAGCTCCCTCTTGCTGGAGAGGAGGATGATGGTGGGAAAAGGGGCTTGGAGCAGCCCCTGGGGCTGAGGAAGAGCTCAGCAAAGGTGCCAAGTTTGGCTGCCCAGCCCAGCCAGGGACATCCATGGATGCCTGGTCCTGCTCCAGATGGAATTTGGGGACCCACTGGGGTCTTTTCCAAGCCCAAACCCTTCCCTCCCCACATCCCAACCAGAAAGAGACTCTGGGGGCTCCTCGTGTTTTTCATTAGAAAACCCTTTATATTCATTTCATGTCGGTTGAAATCACAAGAAATCAGGTAGGAGGGCAAAAAAAAAAACCAAAACAAAACAAAAATAAAACAACCCAAAAAAAAAAAAAAAAGCCTCCAACAAAATAAAATCAAAACAATAAAAAGGGAGGGGGGAACAAATACAGACACCAGCACAGCCCCCCCGCGGGCGGTGCCGCCGCAGGGACACGGGACAAGACCAAGGACATCGGCTACGTGTGACTTAGTGAAGTGACTCCAGCAGGGGACGAGGCACAGGCTGGTCTCCTTTCCCAGCCTCTCCTCCTCCTCCTTTTCCTCCTCCTCCTCCTGCTCCAGGTGGGAGTTGTTTCCTCAGCTCTCCTCCGTGTCATCCACAGCCTCCCGCTCCCGCTCCGGCCCGGCTCGCTCGGCCTTGGGATAGTCCTGCACGCTGCTGGGGCAGACAATCCCACATCCCAGTTCCTTCCCAGCCTGGGAAAACCCTGACACGGCCCACAGCTCCCCCCAGATCACCCCGGGAGGAGCTCAGTGGGTCACAAGGCAGCTCCAGCCCCTCACACTCACTTGTTGTGGGGCTCCTCGGACGCCTCCGGCTCTGCAGCTCCCGGCCCTTGGCTTTTGTCCTTTTCCTCTGTGCCCTCTGATTTTTGGGACAGGGATTCGCCATTCACAGGACCTGGCAGGTCTAACAGGGAAAAGAGAGAGAGACTCAGGCACTTGGAGCCTCTCATCCATGGGAACCCAAGTGGGCCAAGGATGCACAGCCACAGGTTGTCTCCGGACACCCAACTGAGCCTGAGGGGATCCCGGGCCTGGCTGACCCCAATAGGTGCAAGAAGGGCCCCAAAACCTCCACCCCCCAGCCCAGGGCAGTGCCAGGGTGGATTTTCCCTGGCAGCTCCTCCAGGAAGGCTCTTGCAGCACCACTGGGCCGTCCCCAGGCAGGACCTGGCTCCGAGGGTGGAAGATCCCAGTCACCAGCGGCCTGTGCAAGGGCCTGAGCCGGTGTCCAAGGACATCCCCACCTTCCTCTGTTGGAGCAGAGCTCAGGCTGGCTGGGAGGAACCATCCTGGGCCAAAACCCAGCCTGGAGGCCCCCCAAGCCAGGGCGTAGGGCTCAAGGTTTGCCCTCTGCCCTCACTGCGCCAGCACTCCACACCCAGCCCTTTCCCACTCCTGGCACTCTGGCAAAGCCCTGGAGGGGCTGATCCCTGCACCACCGAGGCCAAGAGCCACCTCCCCGTGTCTCTGGTCCCCAGTGGGACAGGATGTGCCCCGAGAAGGGCCGTGGCATCACACCCAGGGACGTTCAGGGAGCGTTACCAGCATTCGTCTCCTCCTCCCCCTTCTCGTTCCGTGTCTCCGCTCCCGACAGCTTCTCCTGGCCCTTCTCCACCTCCCCCTTGTCCTTCTCAGGCCCAGCTTTGTTGGCTTTCTGCAGGGCCTCCAGCTTTGGTCCCAGCACACGCGACTTCAACCGGGTGTAGACCTCGGCCGCTTTCTCCATCACGTCCTTGTTGGCTTTGTAGCGACGGATCTGCCCCAGGAAGCGGGAGGAGGGACCCCCTTAGAGCTGGGGGGTGACCCACACCGGCTCCCCTCTGGCTCCAGGGAGGGACTGAGCCCTCTGCTCTACCTTCTTCAGCGTGGCCACCACGTCCGTGTGCTTCTGCAGGATGTGGGAGGTGACCTGGAGCGTTCCCAGCTCCTCCAGCGCGTTCAGACACCGCTTGATGTCCTGCAGGGGTTGGCACCGGGCTCAGGGGCTGCCTGGGGAGCTCCCAGAAGGGAGGAGGAGGAGCTGCCCTGGGACTGCAGCCCCCAGGGGTGGCCCAGGCCGTGCCCACGCCTGGCACTCACCGGGTTATCCACCTTCAGGGCAAACTTGATCTCGCTGTGAAGCTTCTGAAGCTTCTCTTCCACCGTGGGCTCTGGAGCAGAGACAGAGACAGGACACCATCAGGACACCAGTGGGGCCCACGGGACTGCCCAGAGCCCGGGATCAAACCCCCAGCCAGGCTCTGGTGTCCTCCTGCACCTCCAAGGTCAGCAGAGCCCCAGAGGGGGTCTCAGGGAAGCTCAGCATTTCTGCACTGGAAATGTGATCCCAGGAAAGGCCCTGGTACAATCTCACCATTCCCTGTTCCAGGGATGGGGGAACCACCCCTGGATGATCCCCTGCCCTCCCTCTCCTCCCCTCCCTGGTGGGCAGCCGTGGCTCTCTCACCCTTTTTCTTCTCCATTCTCCTTTCAGGGGTCGGGTCGGATTTCTTCCGGCCTCGTTCCACTTTCAGGGGTCTGTGGGAGGGAAAGGGAAGAGGGAAGAGGGTTGTGGTGAACCTCCCTGCTCACCACTGGGCTACCAAGGCTCGTGGCACTGCCTGGAGCATCCCAAGCACCCTGCTGCCCCCCAGCCACGGTCACCCCCAGGTCCCAGCTCCCCTGTGCCCCACCTCCCTGGGAATGCAGCCAGGAAAAGGTAACGTCATCCTGGCAACCCCCCTGGGCTCAGGAGAAGGAGGGGAGGGACAAACCCAGCCCCTCTGTGGGTGCTGCAGCCCCAAGGAGCCCCATCCCCACCCCAGGGCTGGGGCAGCACAGGAACACCCCCCGTTCCCAGGGGAATGGAGGGAGGGGAGGGAGGGGGGAGGAGGAGATGCTGACTTGTTCCGTGGCTTCTCCTCTGCTCGGCCCCTCTTCTCCTTCTGATTTGGTTTCCTTGACAACTCCAAGGGCTGTTTCTTCGCTGGCTTCTTTACCTTGGAGGAGAGAACAATGCAGGGAGTGCGGCACGGCACGGCCACGGCCACGGCACAGCGTCACCCCGTGGGCATGGACACCCATGGACACCCATGGACACCCCATGGACACCCATGGACACCCCATGGACACAGCACAGTGTCACCCCGTGGGCATGGACACCCATGGACACCCATGGACACCCATGGACACCCCATGGACACCCCATGGACACAGCACAGTGTCACCCCATGGACATGGCACATGGTCACTCCATGGCCACAGTACTGCAACCCTTCCCTGTGCTCCAGCCAAGCCAAGGCTCCAGGGGGAGCAAATCCCATGACTGTGGTGGGAGGAAGAGCACCCTGGAGAGCAGGGAATGGTTTGGCTTGGAAGGGACCTTAAAGCTCATGTGTTCCACTCCCTGCCTGGTACACCTCCCACTAAGCCCAGGTTGCTCCAACCTGGCCTTGGACACTTTCAATGGATGGGGCAGCCACAGCTTCCCTGGGCAGCCTGTGCCAGATGTGAGGCCCACAGCTGGATGGGGAGCCCTGGGCCAAGGGAAGAGCTCCCATGGCAAGGCAGGGATGTGCCTGTGGACACACAGCCCTCCCCAAGCCTGGGTGGGCACGCCCAGGGTAACCCAAGATGAGGAGAGCAGGTCCCTGCTGGCTCCACACTCACCTCCTTCTCCGGCTCCAGCTCCGAGTCCGAGGAGGACGGGGCCTTGGCCCGGCCCCTCCGGCCCTTTTTGGCCACCTCATCCTCGGCACTGCTCTCCGAGTCCGAGTGCGCCTCCTCGCCCTTCTCCGCCTTCTCCTTCCTCCTCTCCTTCTCCTCCTTCTCCTGCTCCCGGAGCCGACGGATCTCCTCCTCCTGCTCCCTCTTCCTCTTCTCCTCCAGCTCCCGCCGCCGCTCCTCGTCCCGCCTCTTCCACTCACTGATGCGATCCACGTCGCTGTCGCTGTCACTGCCGGGGACAGGCACAACGTGGCAGGGAGGGGGTGACCCTCCAGCCCAGCCCCGGGGGTGTCCCGGTGTCCTGGTGTCCCATCCCACCTCACCTGTCGCTGCTGGAGCTGGTGGGGACACGCTCGGGCTTGGGTTTCCTGCCCCGGGGCTTGGGGGGGGGTTTCTCAGCTGCAAAACAATGGGGACAGGATCAGCAGGAGCCCTGGGGGTCCCACTGTTAAAACAGCCCCAAACTGGGGGGCAGAGGAGCTCAGGGAGGGGCTGGGGTTGTGCCCACAACGGGAGGAGATCCCAGAGCCTCGGGAGCCCCTGACATCCCGCGTTCCCACCCCGAGAAGGCTGGGGATGGCAGAACAGCCCCCTGGCTCACCCGGCTTGCGGCCCCGCGGCGCCTTCTTCACTGACACGTCCGAGTCCGAGTCGGAGTTGGAGTCGGACTTGGTCATGTCCACGGTGGCGTTTCCCACCTCCAGGTCCGAGTCCACTTTGGAGTCGGAGTCGGAGCCGGACTCCACTTTCTGCAGGCAGAGAGAGAGGCTGGGATGGAGGGTGGTACTGGGGTGGCAGCACCCCAAACCCAGAACACCCTGAACCCCAACAGTGCCCCAAACCCAGAACATCCTGAACCCCAATAGTGCCCCAAAACCAGCAGCACCCCAATCCCAGCAGCACCCCAGTCCCACCAGTGCCCTAAATCCCAAAAGCACCCCGATCCCAGCGGGTTACTGAGGGTCAGTGAGGTCCCACCATCCCCTGCTCCCCCTCCCCACAGAGCAGACCCCCAACTCCTCTCCAGCCTCCCTCAGATCTGGGATCCTTTACCTTCTTCTTCCTCCCCCCCGCTGGCATCCTCCGTGGGGCCCTGGCCACCGGCTTCTTCTCGGGAGTGAAATCCTGCGGGAAAAGGGAAATATGAGGAAAGGTCGAACAGCCTCACAGTGCTGTCAGAAGCCGGTCAGGCTCTCCCAAGCCCCGTGGAGGTGCTCTCCCTCCAGCCCTCCCCCCACCCAGCCTGGCAGTGTGTCCCACACCCCCCTCAGCACCTGGTCACTGTTCTTTTCCGACTCGGAAGACGTCTCCGAGTTCTCCTCCTCCGTCACGGAGGGGCTGCCCTGGTCCAGGTCACTGGAGGATTTCCGAGGCCGTTTTGTCACCGGCATCTGGGATGGGAGAGGGGACGAGATGAGAGAAGCCCAATCCTTCTCCACCCACCATGGAAAGCCAAATGCTTCCCGGGAAAGGCTTTCTTCCAACTCTTCCCAAGTGTCCCAGTGAGAACAGCCATGGATTCTCCTCCAGGCTGCAACCTCCACCAGGACTGGCCATCCCACCATCCCACAGGCATCCCAAGATCCCCAAAACCAGAAATCCAGAGGGAATCCAGGGGGAATTGGTTTCTTCCCCACTTTCCACCACGGTGGGTCTGAGGGAAGCCCTGTGGTGGCTCCAGGGTGTCCCTGGCCGGGCCCCTCTCCCGTGCCCAGCCCACACCCACCTTCATGGCCAAGGGTTTCCTCTTGAGCCCGCTGTGGTCGCTGCCCCGATCCGAGTCCTCGTCGCTGTCCACCTTCTCCGTGGGCACGGTGGCCATGGCAGAGTCCTCCTCGTCCTCCCCGGCGTCACTTCCCGCCATGGGATCGTTGTCGGGGACGTCGCTGTCGGAGGAGCTTGCGGGCTACGGACACGGGAGCAGAGCCGAGTTAGAGGGGCCTGGGGGGTGTTTTGAGGGGGCAGGAGAGGAGAGGAGAGGGGGCACAAAGGGTGGGGAGTGAAGGATGGCAGAGCTGTGCGTGCAGAGCAGCCTCCCCTCCCAGCACGGATCCCTTTGGAAAACACAACCCCCCCGCCCACGGGAACACTGCTCCGACCCCCTCCTGGTCCCCCGGCACCCACAGCCCCTCACACACCACCCTGACACCACCAGCCACACACTCCTGGGCTCCCCAGCTCAGCTGCTGCCTCACTGCCCTCTTCCCCTCATCCAAAATCCCTGGAGCAGCCTGGAGCTGGGAGCCCCCCTGGAACAGCCCCCGGCCCTCCCCGGCCCTAACGGCGCCAGACAAGCGGGGGGTGCCTGGGTTCAGTCTCTCCTTCGGCGTCAGGGAGCGGCTGTTCCCCTTCCTCCACCTGGATCAGGCCTCTTCCTCTCCTCTTCCCGTGGGAAATGGCTGCACAAGGAGTCCAGGTGGCCACCATGTTCTTCCCAGTTGGCATCTCCCGTGTCCTGCTCCCTGAAGGTCTCCTTGCTTCTTCAGCAGGTTCCTCATGCAGGGACATCAAACCCCAGCTTCCATCTTCTGGGGAACCGGTGTTTCCTAAAGCCTGGATTCTTCCAGCTGCTGGGAAAGCCTCTCCTTGCCCTTGACTGTTCCTGGCACCTCGCTTCATTTAGGCCTCAAAACCAAGGAAAACCTCTGTTTCAGTCTCCTCCTGCTCCTCTGCCCACAGGACGCAGTTGGTGTTGGTGGCCCCTCAGTCACAGAAGGTCCCTATCCCTGATGGGAGTTCCTGGTGGATTCCTGGCCAGGGCAGGTGCTTCCTTCACCACCATCAACCTCCTGGTTTTCAAGCACCTCCACGGTCTCACCTCACCCCACATCCAGAGTTCGGGGTGCAACCATCTCCCAGAGCCCCTCAAACAACATCCTGGCTCCTCACCAGAGCCAAGCAGGCTCCATTCCCTGATCTCCAGACCTGGACCTTGTTGCTCACCTCAAAAACCTTCCTCTGCCTCTCCAGCCCAACTCCCTGCAACACCAGACAATCAGCACATGACAAACTGGACCACAATTACGGTCCCAAGATGCCCCCACGAGCAGCTGACAAAGAACCATCTCTCTGAACCCTGCTGGAGGGCTCAGGACCTTGGAAAAGGATGGAAAAGGGGCCTTTCCATCCAACAGCACAGGATGAGCAAGCCTCAAGTCCTCGCTCTGACAACAAAACCTCCGCGATTTCGGGCAAGCACCACAAAGCGAAACCCCGGCCGCAAAAGCACCTTCCAGAGGAGGACAGCGGACTCCAGCAGCGGGGGAGAGGGCAGGGGAGCAAAGGGGAGCTAACTCCACCCCAAGAAAGCCAAGCTGGAAGCACATCAGCAGCGAGGAGAAGCAGAGAGAGGAGCAGAGAGCGAGCTGGAGGGATGGAGGGTCCTGGCAGCCCCCCCGCCCGGCCCGCACTCACCGCAGGGGCACTGTAACTGGCGTGAGGGTTGTTCTGGATTTCCCACAGCCCCTCGTTGAAGCCTTTCCTCTTGTTTGGTTTCCCATATTTGTCTTTGTACTTTTCGTAAGGGAACAGATCTTTAGGGCCCAAGAAGGCTCTGAAGAAGAGAGAGACACAAAGCAGAGGTGAGGCCGGGGCGCGGCGGGGAGGGCCCGGCCGGCGGGGGGAGAGCGGGGCGGCGCTTACGTCTCGTGGGTGCCGAAGAAGAAGATGGGGTACTTGTTCGGGGGGGGTTTCACGGCGCCGTCCGCGATGTCATCGATCTGAAAGGAAACCCAAAGCAGGGGGGGTTGGTCAGACAGGGCGGTGACACAGAGCGGTGACACAGAGCGGCGACACAGAGCGGCGGCAACGTCCTCAAGCCCCGGCAAAGCGGCGTTGGCCTCCGGCACCCGCGGCAGGGGAACCCCCGGACGGGGCCCTGGCTGGGGATCAGGGTCCCTGCTGGTGGCAAGAAAGCCCTGGCCATGGATGAGAGTCCCTGAGGGATCCCGGCGGGATCTCTGCAAGAGTAACCAGAGGGGTCCGGGCAGAGCTCGGCGCGGGGTCGTCTCTCCACGTGCTATCCCCAGCGATCCATCACCCCGAGGGACCAAGGGGAGCCCCGGCAGGGGGTGGGGGGCGATTGCTGAGCGGCCCGAGGGTCCTTCCCGGCTGCAGGAACAGCCTCGGGATGTGCAGGGCCACCCCTTCTTCTGTGCTCCCCCACGGTGCCGGGGAGGTCTTCGGGGTGGGGGGACCCTTCCCCAGACAAAGCAAGCGAGCTAAAGCAGAGGGGCTGCAGCGGCGCCAGGGCTCTCCTGGGAGGAGGAGGAGGAGGAGGAGGAGGAGGTGGTATCCCGGATCTCCCGGCATCCCGGATCTCCCGGCGTGGTGCAGCCAAAGCAGTGTCAGCTCCCCGATCCCACACGGGTTCCACCTGCCGGTCCCTTCCCACGGGACACGTCCAGAGGACGAACCTGCCTCGCCTGGGCCGCCCCACCGAGCGCGTCCCAAAGCAGCTCCCGCTCCTCGGGGCAGCACCGCGGCACAACGCTGTCCCCTCACGGCGGGATGTCCCCCCACGGGGAACCCCCCGAGCAGCAGCAGCACCCCCTGAGCACTCACAGCACCGCCCCACCCGTGTCACACACCCAGCGTGGCCCCCCCGCTGCCCCCAGCAAGGGCAGACCCCAGTTCTGTCCCCCCACGGTGAGGACGGAGAGCAGGTGGTGTCCAGGTTGGAAGCTGGGAATGGGGGATGAGGATGATGGAGGGTGAAGGGCAGGACTCTGCTGGGATGCTGGGGGTGGATGTGAGGGGCAGCCCCAGGGTCGGGGTCACCCCAGCCGGAGGGAGGGTCCCCAGGCCACGGCCCCAGGTGTCCCTCATCCAGGGACAGACACCAGTGTGGGACCCCCAGCCTGGTGCTGGGTCCCCTCCCAGTACAGGTACCAGCATGGGACCCCAGTTCCAGTCCCAGACCCCCATCCCAGTCTGGGATTCTCCATCCCAGTACAGGCACCAACACGGCACCTGTTTGATCCCCTCCCAGGATCGAACTCCAGCTCCAGTACAGGTGCTGCTGTGGGACCCCCATCCCAGGGCAGGACCCCATCCCAGGGCAAGGCTCCCATCCTGGCACAGGTGCTGACCTGGGGTCCCCCATTCCAGTACAGGACATTCCATTCCAGTTCCAAGCCCCCATTCCAGTGTGGGTGCTGGAATAGGGCCCCCCATCCAAGAATGGGAGTCCTGCACTGGTATAGGGCCCCCATCCCAGTACAGCACATCCCATCCCAGTGTGGGTGCTGGGACAGGGTCCACATCCCAGGGGAGACACCGACATGGGTCCCCCATCCCGGTACCGGGACCCTATCCCGGTATAAGCACCATTATGGCACCTCCATCCCGATATCGGGACCCCATCCCGGTACGGGATTCTCACCCCAGTACAGGACACTCCATCCCTGTAGGGGTCCCGTTATGGCACCTCCATCCCGGTACCGACCCCCACCCCCTGAACCGTCCCCCCATCACGGTCCAGGATCCCCATCCCGGTCCGGGTCCCGTTATGGCATCTCCATCCCGGTGTGGGTCCTCTGCTCCGGTATACGGGCCGGTACGTGTCTCCCCACCCCGGTCCCGGAATCTCCACTCCGGTCCCGCATCCACATCCCAGTCCGGGATCCCTATCCCGGTTGCGCGTCCCCATCCCGGTCCGGGATCCCCATCCCGGTCCATGCACCGTTATGGCACCTCCATCCCGGCAGGAGCCTCCCGTGCGGGCACAGCAGCCGGTGCGCGCCCCCATCCCACCCCCATCCCCCCTTCCCGCTCCCATCCCCATCCCGGTCCGGGATCCCCCCTTCCCTTCCCCGGGGTGGGGGTGGGGGGGGGGTGCGGCGCGGCCCCGCAGGTCTCTCACCCGGGCCGGCCAGTGCGGGTAGCCCTTCATCTTGGCGAAGACGAGGTCTCCGGGTTTGAAGCTGTGTGGCATGGCGGCACCGGGCGGTCCCCGGGGGGAGGACACCGGGAGGGGGCACCGGGCGCGGGCAGGCCCAGCCCAGGCCGCGGCAGCTCCGGGCAGCTCCGGGCGGGCGGCGGGGGCGGCCCGCGCCGCACGGCACGCAGGATGTCCCGCCCCCCGGCCGCTGCCGCGCCGCCGGTTGGTCCGCGGCGGTGTCGATCAGCGGCTCCGGCCAATGGGAGCGAGGAGGCGGCCCGGCGGGATAACGGGATTGGGCAGCGCCGCCGGAGGCGCCGAAGCGGGGGGCGCTGGGGGGGGCGGGATTGGGGCAGCATTACCCCCA
>JAWWES010000082.1:795193-808400 GCA_035583135.1 Lophotriccus pileatus
TGAGGGGAGGGGGTCATGGGGGTGTGGGGGGGAACAGGGGTGTGGGGAGGGGGACAGGACTGGGGAGGGGTCACAGGTTATGGGGAGGGGGACAGGGCTATGGAGAGGCAGGGCTGGTGGGGGGTTCACGGGGATGTGGAGGGCATCAGGGATATACGGAGGGGGACAGGGCTGGGGCTGTGGGAGGCACAAGGATGGGGGGGAGTCAGAGGGCTGTGGGAAGGGGGACAGGGGTGCAGGGACAGGGCTGGGGGGGTCACGGGACTGGGGGGTGTCACAGGGCTATGGGGAGGGGGCTGTGGGGTGGTGCAAACCCCCACCGTGCTCCATCCACCGCCCCCATGGGCCCCCCGGCCTGGGGACGCGGCTGAAGCCCTTCCCTGCACCCTTGGCCCTCAGCACTGGGGCCAGGGCGGGCGAGTCCAACCCTGAGCTCAGCCCAGCTAAACCAGAGCTCACACAACGTGAGGAGCTGCCTTGGGGGCTGGGGTGGGACTCAACCCGGGTTTAACCCAAACTGGATTATCTGCAAGGTCACAGAAATGCCCACACCGGGCTGTTCCCGGCGGGAACGAAACCAAAATATCAAACCATGCCCGGAGAGGGGGGAGAAATTGTTCCTAGAGGGATTATGGCCCTGGGGGATCCCGGATGGGGACAGACCATGGGGTGTGTTGAGAGGAAATTCCACTGGGCTTTGCCGGACGGAATTTGTGGAGTGAGGGGTGTCTGGAGGGTGATGGAGGTTCACATTGTAAGGGAGCCCTCACTCCTCCTGGGCTGTGCCATGTCCAGGCTGTGCCATGTCCCAGCTCTGCCATATCCCAGCAGTTCTCAGGGGTCTCTGTTATCCACAGTGTCTCCTGTGCCGTGAGCCCAGTGGATCCATGTCCCAGCTCAGGAATCCCTGCTGGTGATTCCACTGTGGATTGTTCCTTCATCCATGTATTTGTGGCCCTGGTGCCGATGCCACCGGAGCAGTTCCACAGGAGCTGTTCCACAGCTGCCCCTGCCCAGGTGAACACAGATCCCCCCCCCCGATTTGGGGTGGGGGTCCACCTGATCCTGCCCACAGCAGCTCCTTCCTCGGCAGTGAGTGTCCTCTGTCCCAGGAGGAGGAGGAGTTGTTGTGCTGTGGAATTAAACCTCGTGGAACAGCCTGACTTGCAGGGTGTGTGTCCATCCTCAGGTTTTGAGCCCCTTGGCCCATCTCCCACCTGCTTTGTGGGGTGGGAGGGACACGAGCCCCTTCTCTGTGTCCTTTAGCCCCCCCAGCCCAGGCTGTGTCCCAGATCCAGAGCCCATTTTGGGCTGGTTTGGTCAGCCCGGGGCTGCTCCTGGGGGCACTGGGGGGGCTCAGGCTGTGGAGTGGGGGCTGCAGGCACAGGCTCGGGGGAGTCTGGGGGCTGTGGGGGGCTGTGGGTGCGGATTGGGGGAGCCTGGAGTCCATGGACTGAGGCTGGGGGAAGCCTGAGATCCGTGGGGGTCTGTCGGTGCAGGTCTGGGGGTAGTCTGGGGTCTGTGGGGGTCTGCAAGTGCCAACCTAGGGGGTACCTGGGGTTCCATGGGTGCAGGTCTGGGGTCTGGGGGGGTCTGTGGATGCAGGTCTGGGGTCTGTAGGTGCAGGTCTGGGGTCTGTGGGGGTCTGTGGGTGCCCATCTGGAGCCTGTGGGGGTCTGTGGGTGCAGGTCTGGGCTCTGTGGGTGCAGGTCTGGGGGTCTGTATGTGAAAGGCTAGGCACTGGGGGCGGGGGTCTCAGGGTGTAAGTCTGGAGTCTGTGGGGGCTCTGTGGGTGCGGGCCTGGGGTCTTTGGGGGTCTGGGGTATTCTAAAGGTGCATGTCTGAGGGTTCTGTGGGTGCCGCCTGAGGGGGTGCCTGGGGTCTGTGAGGGTCTGTGGGTGAAGGCCGGGGGTCCCTGGGGTTGTGGGTGCGGGTCTGGGGTCCGTGAGGGTCTGTGGGTTCCATCCCCGCTCGGGCCCGGCCCGTTCCGGTGACGGTGAGGGCGGGCCGGAAAGGCGGGCGGGGCCCGGGCCTGGCCCGGCGCTCCCGGAGCTCCCCATCCCTATCCCGGCGATCCCGATCCCGTCCCGATCCCTATCCCTGCTCTCCCGATCCCTATCCCGGCGCTCCCGATCCCGGCCCGGTGTTCCCGGTGTTCCCGGTGTTCCTGATCCCGTCCCGGCGCTCCCCGGCCCCGCCATGCGCAAGTTCTTCCAGGAGATCAAGGCCGACCTGAAGTTCAAGACGGCGGGGCCCGGGCAGAAGCTCTCGGAGCCGTCCCGGTAACGGGGGAGAGGGAAGGGGGAACGGGAGCCATCCCCGGGACCCCCCCGGGCCTCCCTGAGGGAACGGGGGGCACAGCGGGACCGACCGCGGCGCATCCCCCGGGGGGCACCGGTGTCCCCGCTCCGTGGGGCCGGGTTTGGGTCGTTATCCCCCGGTTTGGGTTATTATCCCCCGGCTTGGGTCGTTATCCCCCGGCTTGGGTCGTTATCATCCGTTTTGGGTCGTTATCCCCCGGTTTGGGTCGTTATCATCCGTTTTGGGTCGTTATCCCCCGGCTTGTGTCGTTTTCCCGGCGTTTGGGTCGTTGTTCCCGGTTTTGGGTCGTTTTCCTCAGGTTTTGGATCGTCTTCCCCAGTTTGGATCATTCCCCCTTATCCTGGGGGAGAGGGGGGCTGTTATTCATTTTGGGGCCCCTGTCATGCCTGAGAGGGGGTAGGTTGTGTCCCCCCCCAAAATGAGACCGTCCCCTCCCTCTTCTAATTAATCCCCAACCTCTAAATGAACCCCCCTGGGCTGGGCCATGGGGTGCCCTGCTCCTTTTGGGGGTATCCCTGCGCAAGTGAGGGTGTCCCCAGTCCCCCTAATTAACCCCCCCATAAACCCACACCCTAATTAATCCCGAGGGGGGGTCACCAAGCCCGTGTCCCCCCTCCCCAGGGCCCCCAGGGAGAAGCCAAAAGCCGAGGCGGCCCCGAAGCCCCGCCAGGCCCCGACGGACGAGGCTCAGATGGCGGCGGCTGCGGCGCTGGCCCGGCTCGAGCTGAAGCCCAAGGGAAAGGCGCCTTGCTCCTCCCAGGAATCCATCAAGAACCAGGGTAGGAATGGCTGGAGCTCCGGCAGAGCCCGGGGACGGCGGTCCTGGATGGAAAACCGCCAGGGTGGGGCACCGGGAGCTGCTTGAGTGCGATGGGAATGGGGTCATGGTCACCCTTGGGCTGGGACGCAGCACCTGGGCAGGTGTTCCCCTCCCCTGTGCTGTCCCAAAGCCTCTGGAATGTGCTGAGCCTGTGCTGTAACCAGGGTTTGTCTCTCCTAGTGAGGAGAGAGCTGTTGGCCGAGGCAGCTGCCAGCGAGAAGGGGCTCCCCGAGGAGGACAAGGTGAGGGAGGTGCTGCCCTTCCCCGCTCTGCCTGCCCCATGGGGATCAGCCAGGGTGTTAAACAGCAGACAAACCCAAGCCAAGCTCACTTTGGTGCCTGGTTTTCCCTCTTTTAGGAGCAGGAGGAAGGGGCAGCTGCTCCTTCTGTCTCGGGGGTCTATTTTATCTGCCCCTTGACCGGTGCCGTTGTGAGGAAAGACCAGAAGGAAAAGCACCTCCGGGAAGCCATCCAGGCAGTGAGTGCTTTCCTTCCTCCTCTAACTCCTTTTGTGTCCCCTCCACTGACCTCCCCAACCTTCTCCCTCTAAAATCTCCCCCAGGACAGTCTAACTTTACCTGTTGAACCACTTTTATTCCAACCCACAGGGTGTTTTTTCCCGCTGTGGGGGGGGAATAAACATGGTGCTGAGTTGGGCTCAGCTTCTCCCTGACCAGCTCCTCTCCTTCTCCCCCAGTATTCCTCCGTGGATCCGGTGGCTGCTTCCATCATGGAGATCCACACCTTCAACAAGGACCGGGAGAAGGTCCGGGTGGGCGTGGAGACCATGGCCAAGTGAGCGGGGCTGCCTTGGTGGGACTGAGGGCACGGGGGGCTCGGCCCTTCCCAGGTGGGTTTACTTGCTCTGATCCAGGCAAAGTGGTTTTTTTTTGGGGGAGGGGGGGAAGAAAACTGAACTCTTGAACCACCTGAATTGTCAGTGGACCCAATTTCAGCATCCTGGAGGTGTTTTAAAATGAAGAGTTGGGCCACCAAGTCAGGAGGTTTGGGAGCTGCTGGTTGGCCCCAGAAATCTTTGTTTCTTCTCCCACCTTGGAGGGGCACGTCCTGCTTTGCTCCATGCAGTGCCTCCCCCTTCCTGCAGGTACCTGGACAACATCTACCTCCATCCAGAGGAGGAGAAATACCGGAAAATCAAACTGCAGAACAAGGTGTTTCAGGTGAGCTCAGGCTCCTGCAGCTGCCCAGCCTCGGAAAGTTTCCCTTGCTTGGAGCAAACTCCATCTAAACCCTGTCCTTTCCTTCCAGGAAAGGATAAGCTGCTTGGAAGGGGCACACAAGTTTTTCCAGGCCGTGGGGTTTGAGACGAAAACGCTGCCTGTTCCAGGGCAAGGCAAGGAAGGCCAGAGTGTTGAAGTGGGGCTTGGGGGGTTCCCTGGCAAGACACGACATTTTCCAAAGATCCTTTCCCTTCCACTCCCTACGTCATTCCTGGAAAGACCAAGAGCCTCAAAAGGGAGTGGGGTTTGTGGGGAGTGGGGTTTTCAGGGGAATTGGGTTTGCAGGGAATGGGGTTTGCAGGTACTGGGGGAATGGGGTTTTCAAGGGAACGAGGTTATCAGGTATTGGGATTTGCAGGGAATGGGGTTTTTGGTGGAGTGGGGTTTGCTGGGAGGAGGATTTCCAGGGGAAGGGGGTTTCCAGGGGAAGGGGGTTTTCAGGGAGCAGAGCTGGCAGGTGCTGGGGTTAAGCAGGGAGTGGGGTGTTCAGGGGCCAGGCTTTGCAGGGAGTTCAGGAGCAGGGTTTGCAGTCGGGGTTCCCGGGCACATCCCCTGCCCGTGCGGTCGCAGACAGCCCCGAGGAGCAGTTCTACGTGCTCAAGGAGGAGGTGCTGGCCCGGCTGGAGGACCTGAAGGAGCGCAAGGAGCAGCTGCTGAGCTCGGAGCCGCTGCGGGCGCGGCTGGACCGGCAGCTCCGCGTGTTCCAGCCCTCCCCCGCGGCCGCCCGCTTCGAGCTGCCCGACGACTTCTACAACCTCAGCGCCGACGAGATCCGCCGGGAGCAGCGGCTGCGGTGAGGGGAAAGGGGTTCATCCCCTCCTGAGGGGCTGGAGCAGGAGGAAAGGCCCGTTGTCCCCGTTTATCCCTGTCCCTGGCGCCTGAAAGGGTCTCTCCCCGCAGGACAGAGGCGGTGGAGAAGGCGTCGATGCTGAGGACAAGAGCCATGAGGGAGAAGGAGGAGCAGAGGGAGATGAGGAAGTACAACTACACCCTGCTCCGGGTGCGCTTTCCCGACGGATACATCCTGCAAGGTGAAAAAATAAAAGGCTCCTCACCCTTCTTAGGGCACCAAACCAGAGTGGGATGTTTCCTCCGAGAATTCCCATCTCCATCACCCGCTCAGGATCGGGATTTTATGGGTGGGAAGAATCCCAAGGTATCGTTAATTAAAGTCTCCTCTTCCCAAACCTCTGGGAACGAGCTGGACTCATTAGACCAGCGTGTCACAGGAGGCAGCAGGAGGTTGCCCTGTGTGGTGTCAGGCTGTACAACAGCATCAATCCTCTTCCAATCTTCCAGCAGAACTCTGGAAATCAGTTCAGGCTTTCCCAGCTCTTTGTCACAGCCTGGCAGGGGCTTGCCACGATTGAATAACTTCCTTTGGGCACTCTGCTTTTGTGCACTTTCGGTTAAATCAGCCTGGCTCTGTGGCACTGAAGTAGTTGAGACAGTCAAAGGGGCCACAAAAGGTCAGGTTTTTGGGAAAGCCACGTTCCCTCACCTTGTTTTTCTGGTGGCAGGGACGTTCTATGCCCGAGAAGCAGTGTCTGTGCTCTACAGCTTCGTCAGGGAGGCGCTCAGAGATGACTGGCTGCCCTTTGAGCTGCTGGGACCTGGAGGTCTCAAACTGACTGATGAGAACTTGGCCTTCAATGAATGTGGGCTGGTGAGTGGAAAAAAAAAACAAACCAGTGAGAGTTGGTACCTTCCACAGGGGCCTGAGGTGTTCAGAGTCCCCCACTAAGCTTGTTCCAAAATCCCTCAGCTGCTTTTAGAGAGAGAACTTCCATTTTAGAGAGCCCCTACCACTACAGCCTCGGAGCTTGGGGTGTGTCTTCAGCTTTCAGAGGCCCAGGTTGTGCCTTGTGGCCCCTCGTTTTAAGCACAAGCAAACAAGAAACTGCTTGGAGGCTTCAAAGTCTGGAGGGAACTGCAGGGATCTCCCCCCTGGAGCAAATGCAGCTGCAGGAGTTGCCAGCAGCTCTGCCAGGGGCTGAGCATCCACACAGGGAAAAGAGGGAAGGCAGCAAAGGCAAGGCAGGGACCTGAACAGAAAGCCCAAAGCAGCGTCTCCCAGAAGGAGCTTCTCACAGAAATCCACCCTTGTCCTTTTTAGCTGAAGTTTTCCCAGCTCTGGGAACATGCACAGAGTGTTACAAGCTCAGAGAAACTGGATGCTCCATCCCTGGAAGCGCCCAAGGCCAGGCTGGAACAGCCTGGTCTGGTGGGAGGTGTCCCTGCCCACAGTAGGGGGGTGGAGCAAGCCGAGCTCTAAGGTCCCTTCCAACCCAAAGCATTCCATGTTTTTCCAGCTGACTAACGTGCCTCTCCTGTGGCAGGTGCCCTCAGCCCTCCTGAGCCTGTCCTGGGACGCAGCAGTCATGGCAGACATCGAGGCAGCAGCAGAGGAGCAGCCCCACAGCCCCCTGAGGCCGGAGCTCCTGGCCAGGGTGGAGACCCTCCCCTGAAATAAAGGGCAGTGGGTTCAGTGCTGCTGTTTTAGACTCTTCCCTCCCTTCCCCACACGGCTGTGTGCCCTCAGAGGTGGCAGTGGGTGGGCTGTGCAGAGGGGCAGCCCGTGCTCTGTCCCCCCACAGCCTCGGGGGGGCTCACCCAGTGAGGCGCTTCCCGGCCTGCTCCGAGGGGCTTTAAGCACCACATTCCATGGAGGGTGTTCCCAAGGCAGTGGTGGAGCAGGGATTTAGTGCTGCTAGGCTGGATCACCAACCTGAGCCCGGGTATGGGGCTGGGTTTAGGACTCAGCTTCCCCTTTTGCTTCTGTGTGCACTGTAACTCCTATGGGAGAGAGTATATTTGGGTAAGGTGACGCTTAGTCTGATTAAATGGAATTATTTAAAGACTCAGTTCTGCTCCACGTTATTTGAACTGCACTGGGATGGGTTTGGAATGCCAAACCAGTCAGGGCTGGGGCTGGCACTGGTGGTACTGGGGCAGCCTGACCTCCTTTTCCCTTGGCAGACCCGAAGATTGCTGGTGGTGCCCACTGGGGACATGAATCCCCTTTTATGGGACTAATTAATAACACACAAATCACAGAGAGCTGAAGTTTGCCCCCTATCCCATCAAGTTCTGTGCCAGTTTAGTCCTTTATACCTCAGTCTTCATGTTTTCCTGTGGCTCTGATGTGAACAGGGGGACTGATAATCTCCCCCTGATCTGTAATTAATTCCAAAGTAAGAGCAACAAGATGCCTTTTTTTTCCCCCCCTCCTTTCCAAATGTGCTGTTCTCTGCAGCAAGTAAAACCACAGACAGGATGGTACAAGAGCATAAATCCATATATAATTATACATCATTTATACCCAAGGCCACGCTATACAACATTATGAACAGTCATTCCCCCCGTGGCATCACAATAAGCTTATCCCAAAAAAATAAAATCCCTCAGCTACTCTTAGAGATAACTTAGATACCTTCCATTACAAAGAAGTATCAAAATTTCAATAATGCTTTATTAAGGACAGATTAATATGCAGTAATTTTTTTTTTTTTTAATAAAAAAAAAACAAGCTAAAAAGCTAGAACTAAAAAAACATTTAAGCTTCCATCTGGGCTGAAGCAGAACAAAGTGCTGTCTTCTCTTTACAAGAAATGTGGAATACTTTCAAGTATCTTGGGCAAAGATACACAGGGTTTAAAGTTTTCTAACTCATTCTACATACATACAGAGGAGTTAGTAGGCATTTGAAGTCTCAAACTGTGTTAGATGGGCTGGTGTCCTGGTGAGCAGCTCTTGTACCACTGGGTTCTGAAGCTGTGGAGTCTGCAAAGGACAAAACACGTTGGGGTTTGTTGTTAAATATCCTCCTTAATCCAGCACAATTTTATCTACTCCCCTGTTTTGTCTCAGCTTCTTGCATCTGTTGTGAGCCTCCTTCTCACCACTTGCTTCAAAACTGGCTTTAAATGTTGGTTTTGTGTTTGATATCACCAGTCCACAATAAAATAATAATAATAATAATAAAATCACTTCAACCATTAAAAAAAAAGGGGGATTTTCATAATCTTTTCAGTGCCTTTCGAGTCGGGCAGAGCTAAACAAGCGCGGCCGTGTTTTGTGTCACCAGAGCTCGAGGGAGGGAAGCTGCTGAATGGCAAGAACAAGGAGGGGTGACAAACCTGAGGCGAGGTTTTTCATCTCTCAGAGCCTGGTAATAAAGCAAAAAAGCAGCTTAGAGATGAAAGCCAAGCTGCTTGTCAAGCAGGTTTTTTTTTTTTGGGTGGGAGGTGGGAGAGGATGGAGCGGCAGCTCCAGGGAGAAAGAAAGGAGAGCCCAGATCTGCCGGGGATGGGTCAGACCCTACAGAATCCACGTGATCTGGAGGAGCTGCCTGACACAAACCCCACTTGGCTGCACTCAGGGCTGTGCTGGGAGAGCTGCTCTGGGAGAGCAGCAGGGAAGGGAAGGAGCTGTGGGGTTTTGGAGCCACCTCACGTGCCCGGCGTGGACTCCATGGATCTGTTGAGGCTGAAAAACCTCCCTGAGATCAAAGGAGCTGCTCCACATCCTCACCCCGCCTCCTGCACGGATACACCGCTCCACAGGGGGCTTGGAAGCCGTTTTCCAAGGGATAACTGGGACACAAATCCCAGGGAGCAGAGCAGCAGATCCGAGCGTGGCTGTTGCCCGATTTCCTCCAGCACAAGGGTTATGACCCACACCTCAGAAGGGCTCTGAGCACCCCAGGGAGCAGCAGCATTCCCAAAGAATTACTGGATCTGCTGCTACAAACCCTCAATGCTCACTTTTTTTTTTTTCTTCCCAGAAATAAACAGGTAACACTGGCAGCCAAGTGCTAGTCACAAGTGTTTTTGTGCTATTTAGGAGGGAGGAGGAGGAGGAGGAGGAGGGAAAGAAAAGGCAGGAACAGGTTAGAGGAGACCAGAAATAGCAAAGAAGCACCCAGAAAAAAAAAATGATAACAAGCAGAGAAGTGTTTAGAATAAAAGATGGAGAGAGAAAAGCTCCAGGAATGGTGAAAAAGAGGCAGAAGGCCCCGAGTTCAGGTGCACACTGTCCCTGCCCTGCCTGGTGGGAGTGTCAGCCAAGGGACTGCTTGTGCATTAACATTCCCACCTTTTGCTGGCTGTACATCCACAATCATGCAGTCATCATCTTCCTCATCTTCCTCTGTGTCTGCCTGAAATCCATCCATCTCCACAGCTTCAGCCTGGAGGGGGAGAACAGGTACCAGGTGAGTGACAGCCAGGGCAGGGTGACACCGGGGCCAGGAGCACTGTCTGAGCAGGGGGGGCATGTTTGGAGGGAAGGGAATTAATTAAAACAAACCAAATCAGCAATTCTCAGCTCCACCAAGCACTGGCTTTGGCCAAAAGGCCTCATCTGCAGTGGCACAAACAGTGGGAAACGTGCCAGGCTCCTGCTCCAAGATTTCTCCCTCTTACACAACGGGCTGAGCAGCCCACGCAGAGCTCGAGCCTTGGGGGATCTGACTCTGGTTTCTGCTGGGTTTTTGGAAGGGAAATCTCCCCCCCCACCAACCCCCAGCTGATTGTTTTCATGGAATCACAGAACCATTTAGGTTGGACCTCCAAGATCCTCGAATCCAACTGCTGAGCCACATCCACGTGGCTGTTCAGTCCCTGCAGGGGTGGGGACTCCACCACCGCCCTGGGAAGCTGAGCCTCTCCTTGAAAATCCCTTTCCATGGACAAACTTCCCCTAATATCCAACCTAGACCTGCCCTGGCACATTTCCCCTTGTCCTGGCCCTTGTTCCCTGGGAGCAGAGCCCAGCCTGGCTCCCCACTCCTGTCAGAGTTGAGAAGGTCCCCCCTGAGCCTCCTTTTCTCCCACTTTTGGGTGTTTTCTCTTGACCTTTGTCAGTCAGCTTTTATCCAGGCTGGGTGGGGGGTGACAGTTACTCCTTCCCTGCCCAGTTTTTTTTCTGCCACATTAAAAAAAACCCTCAAACTCCCTCATTTTCAGTGGACAAACCCCAACACAAGGGGTGGCACAACCTGAAGCTGCCCAGCTGTGAGGGGTTTTTTGGGTTATTTTTTTAACCCTTCAGCTGGAAGTGTGGAATGACAACCCCTGGTCCTCCCCTCCCCACCCAAACCGTTCCAAAAGCCAAGGAATTTTCGGTTTCCACCTTTTTATGTGTCTGGTAAAGGCCCCTCCCCTGCGTGGGCGGGCACTGCCCACTCTCCAACACCCACTTCTCCTCTCCCTCCAGCTTATGTAAAAGCACCTTTTGCTTACACAAGTCCTGCCCTGGAGCTTCAGGACAGAGAAACACGTGCCAGGGGAGGGAAATGTGACAGCTCTGCCCTCCCAGCCCCTTCTCCCTGAGCTTCCAACCCGGCTCAACAGGTACTTTGGGCTCTCAATCCCAAGGCAGGGCTGATTTGGACATCCTGAAAAGGCTTTTTGGGACGTGACACCTTTTTGCACAGCTTTAAGAAGCTTGGAAACATTCAGGCACGGTGATGTAATTCTCCTCCAAGCCTTTGTTTTGCTGTTCCTGCTGAATTTCCAGTGGGTGCCAAGCAGAGACTTTTATCTCCCTGCCTTTATTTAGTGCTCCAGAAAAGAAAAATAAAAAAAAAAAACCCCAAGCAGATGGAGTTTGGGGGCTGAGCAGCTTCTCACAAGTCTCTGATCTCCATCAGTACCTGAATGCTGAGCTTTTGCAGGGGAAAAGCCAAAAAAGAAAGCCAAGAATAGATTGGGAAGGAAAAGCATCAAAAGCATCAAAAGCCTCATCTGTGGTCCAAGGCAGGGGGTGGGACGAGATGAGCTTTGAGGTCCCTTCCAACCCAAACTATTCTTGGATTCTTTCCTGACCTGGTGCACAGGACATGAGGAATAAATGGAGGTGGAGAGGGGCTATTTCCAAGGGTCTGGAGTGCCAGGACAACAGGGAATGGCTTCAAGCTGCCAGAGGGCAGGGGTAGATGGGATATTGGGAAGGAATTCCTCCTGGGAGGATGCTGAGGGGCTGGGATGGATCTCCCAGAGAAGCTGTGGCTGCCCCATCCCTGGAAGTGCCCAAGGCCAGGTTGGAGCAACCTGGGCTAGTGGGAGGTGTCCCTTCCCTATTGGAACAACAACCCAAACCATTCCACGACTCCATGACCACATTCCTCAGTCATCCTTTGGGATGATTAAGCTCCAGCACCACCTGTGGCCACCCTGAAAAGCAGAGGAAGCAGCACAAGGAAAACCACACCAAAGCTCCCGAACACAACACCTGCAATTCCCCCTCCTCGTGTCCCTCTGAATTACTGTGTTTTTAACCCAGCTCTTGCAATTCCAGCTTCCCGTGTGTCAGGATGAGCTGGAGGCTCCACAGGCTGTTCTGGGGTGAGTTGCAGCACTGGGGGAACACATTTAATCAGCTCTCATGCCAGGGCTGTGAGTGTCCAGCCCAGACTGTGCCTCTGGCACATCAAAACCTGACACAAATCACACACAGCTGGAAAACCAGGGCCAAGCAGACACTCAGAATATTCCCAGCTTGGATGCAATCAGTGCCAGAGAGCAGGGAATGGAGGAACAGCAGGACAGCAACGTTCCCAGTGGAACAGAGAGTCCCACACGAGAGAAACTCGTCTCTTTGGTCCTGTGGTTTCACTCCTGTCCCAGTCCAAGGAGTGTGAAGGGCAGGAGTTCATGTTTGGAGCTGGGGGCAAATACACCCAGCCCCATTCCCAGCTGGAGAGAGACAGCCTGAACACTGGGAATGAACACCCTGAACATGAACACCCTCACAGAGAATGAACACCCTGAACACTCCAAACTGGGGAGGATGAACACCCTGATCATCCCTCAGGGGGAAGAACAGCCTGAACACTGGGAATGAACAGCCTGAACAGAAACACCCTGACCCTCCCTCACTGGGAATGCCCACCCTGACCATCCCCTCACTGGGGATGACCACCTTGACCATCTCCTCACTGGGGATGACCACCTTGACCACTGGGATGCCCACCCTGACCACTGGGATGCCCACCCTGCCCACCCCTGCCCCCTGCAGGCGCTCACCTGCCCGTCCTGCCGCCGCCTCTTCATGAACTTGGTGATGGACATGCTGCCCGTCCCCTTCCTCTTGGCCGACACGGGGGTGCTCTGCGGGACGGCCGCGCTGGGCACGGGGCCGCCCTCCTCCTTGTTCCCAGAGGGAAGCCCCGAGCAGGGCACCTGGGTGACGTAGTTCCACTGGCAGGGCACGGGCAGGCGCTCCCGCTGGAAGCTCCGGAGCACGTCCGCGTGCACGTACCAGCACATGCGATACTCGGGCCTCTTCTCGTACACGGAGCTCTCCGAGATGATCCTCTTTAGCCTGGCCTTGGAGGGGACGCCAATGTCCTCCCCCACGGGGGTCTGGGGCCTGCTGGGGGGGCTCCCCTCGCCGGCCACGCCACTGAACAGTCCCTGCCGGCAGCACTCCTGGAATTCCTGGATGATCACCTTGCTCCCGTGGACGTTGCCGTGCAGCAGCGGCAGGAGGTGGCCCAGGACTGGGGGAGGAGAAAGGGTGGACAGGGGTGGTGGGGAACAATGGGTTAAAGCTCACGGAAAGCTGAGCTGAGGTAAAAAAGAAACCCACCAGCACAGTTTCCAGAGGGGAAGTAAAAAGGTTGGGATTAGTTTTTAGGATGGGATCGCCCAGAGGAGCTGGGGCTGCTCAAGGACAGGTTGGAGAGGGAAAGTCTCCAGGGAGATCTGAGAGCCCCTTCCAGGGACTAAAGGGGCTCCAGAAGAGCTGGAGAGGGACTGGGGACAAGAGATGGAGGGACAGGACACAGGGAATGGCTTCCCACTGCCAGAGGGCAGGG